>CM028358.1:21345914-21370279 GCA_016618105.1 Dendrobium huoshanense
ATTGGGACCTTTTAAGTTTTATTTGTATTAGTATGAAATGAGATATAAGATACTATCCATTCCGATAAAATCAGATAAAGCACATATAGAAATGCAAAATGATTAAGGGTTCTTGTTAGTAGTGGATGATGTTCAACACATATGGAGCTAATTAGTAAATGAGTTTTTAGTGTTATGATATAGGTCTTATGTTTGATGGTTACATTGTATGTCTGTCTAGGACACATATTTTAATGCAATATATAGGTCTTGTGCATGTTAGATATAACATAGGTTTTGTTGAGATCAATCATCATATGACACTTGTTGGGATGGTAGAAACTTTCTTGAGAAGACCTAGAGGGAACAAATGAACTCGAGAGTTTGATGAGAGACAAATTGGAAAAAATATTATGCTATAGTTATATAATGATGATGTAAAGGGAGAAAATATGACACAATAAGGTGTGACAATAATTTATAGCAGTTTAATCTGAAAAATTATGACCACATTTAGAGCAATGAAGAGAGAATATGCACTTTAAATAAATACATGAGTATATTGTAACATTACAAACTCTTAACTGTCGAGATATTATCCGCTTTGGCCTAAGAGCCTCATGATTTTGTCCTAGTGGTATAACCTCCCAGTAGATCACCCATCCTAGAATTGCTTTGGGATGAGCATACTTAACTGTGGAGTTTCTTATGAAAATTTCAGTCATTACACCAAAAGGCGTCTTGATGTTTAAGAGTTAGCTTTTTTTTACCAAAGGGGTTTCACAATCTCCCTCAATTAAGTAACTTGCATCCTTGCTGTATCCCAAAATTATCCACCAGGCAGATAGGACTCTAGAGTTGGCCCCTATAAGTGCAAGTGTTGGCTTCTGTTATGTAGCACTGTGCCCCATACATGATTAAAGAGGTGACTCCCATGACATAACACTTTATGTTGTATGTCACTTAGCTCCCATTTTCCAGCTGGTGCATTGCTCTGATACCATTTGTAACAATCAAAACTCCTAACTATCAATATATTGTCCGCTTTGGCCTAAGAGCCTTATAGTTTTGTCATGTTGGTGTAACTTCACAGTAGGTCATCCATCTCAGAATTTCTCTAGGATGAGCATGCTTAATTGTCGAGTTTCTTACAAAAATTCTAGCCAGTACACCAAAAGGCTCCTCGATGTTTAAGAGCTAGCTTTCTTTTACTTAAGGGATTTCACATATACATAGTGCCATTGATCATTTAGAGGAATTTCTTGAGCCTAAAAAAAGAGAAGGAAAGGAAAGGAGAGAGAACATATTATAAAAATAAGTTACATTCAAAATGAATGAATAATAAAAGAAGAAGATATATAAAATAGAAAGCATCGTAACAAGTAAATCTTCTAGTATATTAAAAACATTTCACCCAAGGCTGCGATTAGTTTAAAAAATAGTTATGCATTTAATCATAAACCTTGGAAAAAATTTATAGTCTCTTGAGAAAATAGAGTATTATTGGACGAGGATGTAAAACTTATAATACAGTTTCTTGTCCACTTCCCCTGACTTCTCCTAAAGGAAAGATATTTTTGGTAACTTTGAATGTTATGACTCATAGGCTCATATTGATAATATCTTGTAGATCTAGGACATCCATTGTAGACATATCATTATACATCATTATGGACTTAATTTATGTTCATATATGTTGTAAACTTGAATCTTGAGGTATTAGCAAGTTGGAGGATATGAGTAAATGATGAATTTTGAGAGTAAATGAATAGAGTGGCATACTAGAGTTGGGCCCAAAACAAATATAGTAAATAACAAAATATCTCATATAATTTGACATCTTTTGAGAACTACAAACAAGCTTATGACGGTGTATATTCCTTATTTTTATAATTATAACTCTATACAAACTCTCAGGAAATGCTAAGAATAACGAGTAGCAAGAAATATACATGCTCACTTAATAATATGATATGTTGGGTTTGGTAAGATCTAGACTAAATACTGCAAAATTTATGACAAAGATGTGCTCTAGAAAATCACATGATTAGAAAGATTCGTTGATTAAAACAGAGAGCTTGTGGATATTGCTAAGTTGATTTCTTAAGGGAAATAACAATATTTATATTTGATAGGTGCCATTAATGGACTTCCGAAAGAGGTGTTATTGATAGACATATGTGCTTTAGAAAAGAGTCGTGCTGATGTGGCGTGTCCCTGTTAATGATAGTTCAAATCAATCATAATTATTAAAAATATATGCATGGTTAAGATTTTATCAAATCTTTAAGAAGTCTTTCGTAACTATGATTTCACCTATTTTAAAGCACTATCAATGTAACACATAAAGCTTTGAAATACACTTTCATTATTACCACTTCTTCAAACTTTAGACCAATATGAAAAACTTCCCTGACTCCATGCTATCCTAAAGCATTCAAGGAAGACACTCCTCAAGTAATAAAAGATATACAACAAGGATGGCAAAAAGGGTGATTCCATTTTATTGGATTTGACTATTATTAACTGTACTAATAAGCTAATCACCAAACAAACCTTACCTACTATAGCAATGGACTTTAACATGGAGGCAAGGAATTCAAAAGTATACATTACAATGATTTTAAGGAAGCATATGCAATAACCCAAAAAGTTTAAAATAAATTTATTTGAAAAAATTGATTGATGATCTATTTGATCAACTGGTAGGGGATTCTATTTTCTTGAAGTGATATGAGCTTTGGATATTATTTGATAAGTGTGAGCGAAGAAGAGGTGGCAAAGACTATATTTAATACAATATACATACACTACAAATTCTTAGCCATGCCTTTTAGGGTGACTAATGCACTTATATTTTTTATGGATCTAATGAATAGAATATTCAATAAGTATCTGGATTAATTTTTCATTATATTTATAGATTATATTATAATTTGCTTAGTTTTTTTTTAAAGAGGATCATGTAGTGCATCTGTAGATTATTCTAGAGATGCTAAAACATTATTAACTATATATGAAATTTTTTAAGCGTGAATTTTAGTTGAAGAGTATATCATTTATGGGACACGTGGTAAGTAGTACATATATTTTTATAAATCCCTATAAAGTTTAGGCTGTTGCCAATTGGCTAAGGCCTATTATGATATTTGAGGTACATAGTTTCTAGGCATGATAGGCTATTATGAGAAGTTTGTGAAAGGATTTTTCTAAATTTTTGTACCACTGATAAGACTGACTCAAAAAATACTGCTTTTATGTGGATGCTTGATTATGAGGTGAGCTTTCAGGAGTTGCATAATTGTTTAACATTTACTCTAATTTTGAATGTTCTAAGAGGTATAGAGAGATTTCAGGTATTCAGTGATGCTTCACTAAAAGGACTAGGACGAGTTCTAATGCAGCACAAAAATGTTATAATATTATAGATCAAGAGTGTGAGAATGATCAAGTTTCCTCAGGTATACTATTAGTCATTTTTTCTATTTATAGTTTTTTTATACTCAGTATTGAAATGATAGATTGTATTTATATGATTCCTAAGTAATGTATATGATTATAGAGAAATGAATAAATATGCATATAGATGTTTTGATCAATAGAATTTATTTTCGCTGATACTGATTTTATTACTGATGAATGAAAATAGATAGATCTGATTGTTATATATTAAACGATAAAAGAAAATTTCTTTTAAATTAATTTCTAGGGCATCACATATAAGTGACCATATATACTTATGCCTAATTACAAATTATTATTGTAGGAAAAATCTATAGGAGAAATGTAATATTCCCAACTTCCATCAAAATCTAGAACATATAAACTCAAAAGAACTTCTAATACTTTAGTAGATCTTTCAAATTGTCCATCAGCTTGCAGGTGAAAAGTCACACTGAAATGCAATTTAGTGCCCAAACTTTACTGAATGCCCATTCTACAGTCTGGATATAAACCTAACATCTCTATCAGAAATAATTATCTTTGGTATTCCATATTATCTGACAATCTCTTGTATATAAATTTATATCAATCTACCCATCAAATCAAACTATCGAATCAAAATAAAATGTGCAAATTTTGTTAGATGATCCATCACAACCCAGATAGCATCGTATCTTTTCCACGACCTAATAAATCTTATATCAAAATCCCTCGTCAGTTCCATCCATTTCCAATCTAGAATGGGCAACAGTTACAAAAGGCATTCCAATCGCTAATTCTTAGCTTTTACTAACTGACAAGATTTGAATTTGGTAATAAAATTTGCTTTATCTTCATAAATCTAGGCCACAAAAGTATATATTTTAGTTTACTATATATTTTGTTGCTTTCTAGATAAAAAGTATAACTTGAATAGTATTCCTTGTGTAGAATTAATATTGGCCTTAAATCTCTAAATATAGGAACCCATAGCTTCTTCTTTCAAAAGAAAACCACAGAACTAGATAATCGTAGTTTAGATTTCTTACTAGACTTGATTTGATCAATAAATTTTGGATACTCTTTATCTGATTTATGAGCTTCTTGAATCCTTTCTTGCAATGATGGATGGCTAATTATTTGAGCTAAAAATTAGAATTCCAATCAACAGGAGAAATCACCTCTAATTATTGCTTTTTTATATCTCGAATGAGATATTCATCAGAAGTAAATAGAATACTTCAACTCAAAGTGTCTGCCACTACATTAGCTTTATCAAATTAATATTGAATAGTAAGATCAAAATTTTTGATTAATTCAAGCCACATCCTTTGTCTTAAATTCAAATCCTTCTGAGTACATATGTATTTCAAACTTTAATAACTAGTGAATATTTCAAATTTGACTTTGTACAAATAGTGCCTCTAGCTCTTCAAAGCAAACATAATATCAGCAATCTCAAAATCACGTGTTGGATAATTCCTCACATGCAGCTTTAATTTCATGGAAGTAATTATCCTCTACTATGACCTAAATTTTTTTTAATCATATATAATGAGAATCAGGAGTATGAGGTTGATTAGGTTTTTTTAGGTTTATTATTAATCATCTTTTTCTATATGTAGTTTTTCTTTTGTACTCTTGATTAAAATGATAGATTGTATTTGTATGATTCCTGAATATTATATATAATCTTAGAGAAATAGAGATGCATATGGATATTTTGATCAATAGAATTTGTTTTTATTGATATTTGATTTTATTACTAATAAATAAAATTAGATAGCCCTGATTATTTTATATTAAAAGATAAAAAATAATTCTTTCAAATTAAATTCTTGGGCACAATAAATTTGGTATCAAAGTTGTTGTTGGAAGCATTGATTGAATTGTTACCATAGTTATAGGATATTGATTAAAGTGTATTATTTTACATCCATAATTAATTGCATAAGTGAATAATATGTGATTGAATGAATTATATGAGTGTATGATAGAAATTGATTGAGTTCAACGTGTTTTGATTTTCGATTTGATTTGAGTTTTAATTGTATAAAATTTTTTGTATTGATTTTATGCCTGAATCCTTAGAAAAATATCGAGGACGATATTTTTCTAAGGTATGTAGATTGTGATAACCCGAATATTTGAAATGATTTTTTTTCTTTTTAAATGAAAATTTTGAATTTGAGAATCGTGCCTTACCGAAGAAGGAAGAGGAGGAAAGAAAGGAACAAGGAGAGAAGATGATTTTAGTTGCCAGTTCACTTCACTATTTTTGTGTGACTTGCTCATATTGTGGTAGGTGACTCTAATCCTATTTCTATTTTTAAATATTTTGATTTCAACCATTTGATTCTCCCCAGAATTAATATTATTACATTTTTCCTGAATTTATTGAACTTCTACTATGTAACTTTTTATATGAAATCATAATGATCATTCTATAGATTTTGATAGTAATATTTCTGAATTTAATTGGATAAATAAAGTTATTAAATCTTGTATTTTTTTCTAAATAGAAGTAAGTATTTTTATTTAAGCATACTATTAATACAAGCATTATGAATGAATATATACATGTGCGTGGTTGAGTAAAAGCTGGTCGCTATTTCTGTTAAAAAATATGATATATATATATATATATATATATATATATATATATATATATATAATAATAATAATAATAATAATAATAATAATAATAAGTAAAAAGTTGATTTCACTGACATTGGCTGGAGTCTGACTAACCTGTATAAGAAGGTGGGCCGACAAGCTTTTCTTGAAATGTACAATTTGGTATTATTCTCGACTAATTCATGTAATATTGATTGAGAGTTATAAGAAGATGATTACTGTGTTGATGGGCAAAGAGTGACGACTTTATTTAGTGAGCCAATGATTTAGTGATATTTGTACGATACTAGGAAAAACACCGATTAAGCTGGGATTTTTACTTATTTAGCGTGACTGCTGTAATGCATGTTATTGAGACATTGTTAATATTATTGTACGAATTTATTATTACTTCTATGTGCTTACTGATAACGATACATATATCGATAATGTTACTGATGACACAATTTACTAATTTGTTATACTCGACTGATACTAGTTATATATCACTGATACTAATACTTATGCTACTATTGGTATATTTTTACTATTGATGCTATAGTTATTGATTCACCGTATTGTTTACTGATTGACTGATTATGTGACATATTGAGCATGTGATTACAATACTGTACTGAGACTTATATAATGTGATTAATGTTATTAGTTTACTACATTGATATTACGGCTCTAGGTTTACTGCATTTATATGTTTTATGATACTCTTTATTGATGCTTTGGCTTTATCAATCTATACGATTCATTTATTGATTTTCACTTATTGATAGTACTGATATTATAACTGCTTTATGATTTCGTCACCTGTATTGATTTACTAGCTAGTTTTCACATTGTACTGTTTTATTGTTTCTCATACGTACCATATTGTTTTTCTGTTTACTCAATTTTTACACTGATTTATGATCATATGACTTTTTTTGGTATTGAACTCATTAGACATGTATGCTATTTTTTTATCGTGCTTTGGTTCAGTTGTAAGATTTGATGACCTAATGAGTTAAATGGCCCATTAAGTCTAAATTTGAATTTATTTTTTATATTAGATTTTGAATCTCGTTTGCACATTTTCTAAGTTGCTTTTACTCTATTTAGCTATTAAGAAATACTTTTCCTAGGGGAGTTTCACTTTTTTGAAGCATCATTAGTTATAGCTTTGGAATCATGCATTATTTAAAACTATCATTTACTAAGGAGCTTCACATGTTTATTGTTAGCATATATTTTTATAATATTTGAATTGAGAGAAATAACGAGTTACACTCTTACAAATGTTTCTGTTAAGTTCCTGATGAATAAAAGCAAGTTTTAGGTGAATCTGAGGGTGATAATTTATCAACATACATTGCTATATATCAATTTTTTACTTTGCAGTACTAAAAATGAAGAGTTTTCCCAGCAAAAAATAGTAGTATTTTTAAGACCGCTGTTATAGCTGGTAATACCAGCGCTTATAACCGATGCTTTATAGCTTAAAATCAAAACCAGCCCTAATTCCATCGCTTACCGCACGCTGCAATAGGTATAAAAAAGTACTGCGAAAGTCTGATTTTATAATAGCGGCGATCTTAAGATTATCTCCTTGCAGGTGTGGATATTATTTGAATGTTGGTACATTTTCTGGATCTTTGCTGCTCAAGATTTTGATATTTCTCCAGGCGGATGCTATGGTATCTCAAGTTATATGCTGATCAATTCCATTTTTTATTTGTTTATATAGTTTTTTTTGTTCTTTTTAGAATTTTGTCAGAGGATAATTGCTTAATGGCTTCTTTTTTTATTTTTTATTTTCAGGGTTTTGAGCAACAATTTTCATAGCTGTATTTATCTTCATTGATGTTGTTGATATTGTTTTTGTGCTTCTTCTATAATAATCATTAGGACGATGATGCTTTTAAAGTTTGGGTTTTGATTTACCTTAAGTACTTTAGACCTTTAGAGCTATGATTTGAATTATATATCCTTTTAACGCTTCGTGCTCCTAATGTATTATTAATATTTTTTGCTTCATATTAAATCGTGCTACTATTTTTTTTTTTTGGGAACAGGATATCGACCTGCTACCACGTCAGCTTGTGACGCGCTTGGCGATGTCTACTAATCCCTCGGCGAGTCTACCATCAACCAACCTCACAGGTGCAGGACCCACAGTTATTTTCTCTCCACTTAAGGAGTTGTGCCGTATGAGAGGGGATTCAAACTTGGGATGGGGGTTCCCAACCAAGCACGCCCACCAACACACCTAAGCCCGGTGGGATGTGCTACTAATTTCACCGTTGAGAAAGAAAAAGGGGATTTGCATGCGCAACCCTTCAAACTATCCCATTTATATAGTTACAAATAAAATTATCTAGCTCTATTATCTTCTTAAAAAACCCTCCACGATAAAAAGGAGGTTGAGATGAGATCTCAGTGGAGATGACAAAGATATAACAATGTATGAGGTTTTTTGCATTTAAAAATGGAAGGATTGAGAAATAGTGATTAGTTACAAAAGAGAAGAAACAAAATGATATATGGTTCCGTCATCCAAGCCTTCTATAATTTTTTTAGCACTCCATTTTTTGTATTTTTTAGTGAATATATAAAACTTTTATGAAAAGATTTAAATCATATTATACTTATTGAGGACAGCAGAAGAGCTTTCCAGTTTTCTGAATCACTTTTTTTTTTTTTTTTAATGATACAAACTAGCAGAAGTTTTAATCGTTTAGGGTTTGCAATCATACAACAACACTAATGAAACTGTTGCAAAAGCTTTTTCAACGAATGCAAATACAACGAATTTGTAGAGGTTGATAAACCGTTGGAATTTATTTAATAGCTTTAAACCATTGTTGTTGGCTAAAAAAAGCATTGCTCTAGCCATAAATAATAGTAGTGAGGAGGGTGTTATTTTTATTTTTTTAAAATTTGAGTACTATATAGGGGGTGTCAAAATCGGGTTTCGGGTCGAACTCGAAACTGACCCAGATTCAAACAGGTCGACCCTAACCCGACCCAGGTATGTAAACGGGTCAGAAATTTGAATCCGGAACCGACCTGGAGAGTTGCTGGGTTGACCTGACCCGACACGGGAAGGCAGAACGTCGGGCGGGCTGGACGTGGGCGGCGGGCGGGCGTGGATGCTGGGGACTTGGCGCGGACGCGAGCTAGCTGGCAAGGTCGCGCGGGCGGGTTTGCGTGCACTGATGCGCACGGGCGGGTCGCGGGAAGCCGCACTTGGCACGCGGCTACTGCTGGTAGGCGCGGGCAGCTTCGGCGTGCGCGAGGCAGCTACATGTACGGGCAGCGACGAGCAGGAGGCGGGCAAGCTCGGTCAGGTCCGCTGACAGTCGAACAATCATTTCAAACGGGTTTCCGAGTTGACCTAGTAACCCATCGGGTCAACCCGAACTTGACCCATTTTTAAACGGGTTGAATCCGTGAATCTGAACCCGACCCGTTTTGGAAACAGTTCGGGTCTAACCCAAAATTTCCGGGTTAGGTTCGAGTCGGATATTCGTGTCTTGTCAAATACCCCTCGTACTATAAGAGTAAATAGCCAATTTAATTTGTTAATTATATAAATAAATTAGTTTTAAGTATTGTGCATGTAAATCTCCTAGAAAATATTACAGATCCTCCATGCCCCAACGTGGTCCATTTATCTTAGAAAATTCCTCAGATAAAAGCGAGAGTTTCCATTTTCTCTTTTATTAATGAAAGGAGAAAACGATTAACAAGAACATTCTTTAGCTTGCCAATATAATTTATTGGCAAGTTGCAAAATAATAATAATAATAATAAGAGGAGTTGGATAAGCGTAGAAAACCCAAGACGGTCTCCTCACTCAATTTTCTACATACCTAATTAAACTATTAAAGACCAACCACACTAAAATGGTGGGAGTCAAAAGGAACTCAACATTTTTTCTTTCTCAAACTCTCACTTCTCGGCATTGCTCACTTGATGTACTCTCTTTTATTTTTATCCCCTCAAGAGATTATTCGGTACGGGGTGCGGAGTGCGGACGAGAGAATCGTCCGCACAAGTGCTGGGTACCCAGCAGTATCGAGTGTGGGTACCGAGTTGGGTACCCACCAATGGGGTGACCTGGCGCATTTTTATTGGACTCTAGATGCCCTCTGCACTCCGCACAGAATAATTCTTCCCTGTGCAATGCCCCTACTTTGTTGTTTGTTTTTTTGGGTGAGAGCATAATTAGGTCAATTAGAATAAACTCATACACACATCACAAATGTAAGACGTGAACCCAAAACCTCTTGGCTGACAGCAAAAGCTCGCAACCAACAGACGAAGTAAAATTGATTTTTTGCAGTTCACATTCAAGATTTAATTTTATATTTTTTCTATTAGTCCTTCTTGTCAAAAAATATTTTCTAATTTATAATTTCAAATCTTTTCTATTGAAAATAATTTCTTTATATATATATATATATATATATATATATATTGTTTTGATTTATTCTTAGTGCATATCTCTCGCATCTTTGACCGGAGTATATGTTCAAATAATGTTTCTTTTAATTGTGGGTGATGGGATTTTCCATAGGTACAAGCTCATAAAATTTACTTAATTATATTTTTGGGATAGATTCATGAAACCTCTATGTTAAAGGGATTTTCGTGTATTTGCTATATTCATTATAGAAGATTTGATGATCTCGAAGATATTACGGAGCTCTAATATTTTGATAAGTTAAGACCAATGAGTCTTTGAGGTTTAGGATATAAAATCCTTGATCTAAGAGAAATGATATCGGTCGATAGGACTCTAACGCTCAAGGTCTATTGTTTCAATGTGGATATGACCATAAGGGTTTATAACATATGAATTGCATATGTGAGTTCTAGGATAAGTATGATAGAGCTAGATAACTGTCGTCATAGAACCTTAAGTCCAAAATATATTGACACTTTTTATTTTTTAAAGAAGCTTGGTAGAAAAATACAGCTCTTGCATAAAAACCTGGAATGAATGGTGATCAAGGATAAAAGATATCAAAGATAAGGGAAGATCCCAAAATTATCATCCATTAGCTTTAAGGAAATTAAAACTTTAGAATCCAAGTTGTAAAAGAAGAGAACAAGAATTGATATATAGGATATGTATATTACACTATATTTTTAGAGTATCTCACTCAACAATCTTTGGAGGGGGCAACATTACTTCATCAATTGATATTAAAGCTTTGGTTGATGGTTTTTGTTTAGGGTTTAAAATTTGAAAACTTTAAATGTTACTTACTTGATGTTTCGTTATGTTTAGTTCAACTGAATTCTTACTCTTTCAAGTATGCTAATCATACTCGGTCTAGTGCACTTAAACTTAACTAAATAATATGCTTTTTTTAATCCTCTATTTTAATTATAAGCTATGGATTATCCAAATAAATTCAAATTGAATTATAATATGGTTGATCAGACCAAGATCAATCCTCACTAATTAATCATTCTTGCTAAGTTCATAATAGCCCTTCATTAATTCATAAGTTGACGCCTTAACTTAGCTTATGTAGAATCCTATGCCAATCCTTAAATAGGCTAAGTAAGATCGGCCCAAAAGTGACACTAAGAAGCCTTTGAGCTTACAAATCAATATGATCAAACTCTTAGATCTTTTAAATTTTGATCTTAATCTTTAATTCTATTTATGATCGATCAGCTCTATATTATCCCCAAACCTTGGTTAGCCCTAATGAACTTAGAGGACAATTGGATAATTTAAACACTCAATCATCATTTCTCAGTGTTTCAATTACATTTCAATTGACAATAATAGACCATTGGAGCTATTAATTTTCTTACATAGACTAAATTCTCACTACTTAAGCCCATCTTATTAAAATCTCAAATATTGTTACTCAAGAAATTTCTTCTCTTTTCTATTTTTTTTTCACTCAATATGTCGAATGATGCTTACGTACAAATCTCGATTTAACTACTAAATTTAAAAACTCAAACTTCATATTCTTATATCTTTATTTTTTCTCTCTTACAAATTTGATTGTATTATCTTACTACTAATTTGTATTTTTTCTCTTAAAAATATTAACTTTTATGTTTTATTCATTAATAATTATTTAAAATATTGCCGCCTTAAAAAAATTGCTAATTTCACCCCTAATTGCAGCAAATTTAATGAATGGGATGGCTCTATCAATTATTTTAATATCAATTCTAAAAATCAGTATATATATATTTATTAATATATATTTTTATAATGTTCGGCTGGTGCTAGGATACTGTCCAAGGCGTTATCCTCATTTTCATGGCAATCCCGTATTTAATTATGAAGATCGAGGATATAATCGTCATTGATATTTTACAAATTCTCGCCGTGAGCACGATGTCAGCTTGCGTCATGCATTCTCGTCCTTAATCAAATGACCAAACCACCCTCCATCACTCTCCATAATCTCAAACATGCGACAAAAGCTAATATAGTACTGCGTAAATTAAAAGAATCATCGGGACTGTTCAGTCAATAGCCACCAGTAAGTCCTCTTAATCTCCCACCGCGCTCGCGTAATACTTTCAATTTGCAAATTTACATTTGAACCTCTACAAAAGTCGAATTTATAAATCAACCCATTCCACAAATAGCTCTTCTCCGTGCAATTTGGCTTCCTTAGGATGCCTGCGGACGGTAACATATTCGCAATCATATTTATGGAAACGTTGGAAGAGTGAAATATTTTCCTTGCAAGTCCAAATCATATGGATTCCGTATGAGATCTTTTGATTAGACTTTTAATTAATAGCTGAGCTTGGATGGCAAGCAACCTACTTAATGTTGAACTTGTGAATTGAAATTTGAAAGTTCCTTTAGGTATTAAATGTCATTTAAATGCTAATAAATTGACTAAAGCAGCCTAAATTCTCCTCTAATCAAGGTGGAGTGTTTTGAAAGGTCGAAGAAAATTTGATTAATTACTCTACCTTTTGAGTTTGGCTTTGTGTTTGCTGCATTGATCGGTATGTTAAGCATTTCTCTATTTGTTTTGAGGACTTTGTCATGTAAAAATTAGCGGTGCATTTCTCGTGCAAATTTGGCTGTTGATGCAAGCTAAGTAATATCAACTGAACAATCAATTAGTCAAAGTTGAAACTGGCGCATCACGGAGTTAAGTCTATGCCTCTTTCTCTCTCAAGTATATGGCAACGGTCCAATTTTGTTGGATGTCATGAAGAAAGAGTTGAAAGAAGTTATTTAAAGCTATGTGAAGAAATATTCATAACTTTAGTTTAGCTTCTATCTTCCTAACCACCAACAACTCTTGAGATTTCCCATGAGTAGTTATGATTTCTATGATATAACTTCTAGAAATTATGTACTAGAATATTTTAATGATTTGAAAACATGAATATTGAATTGGTGGTGTTCACTTACCCAAATCTTTTGTGTGATTGATTCTCATCTTTGTGTTTTTCTGTTATATTTAATTTATTAATAATTTTTGCATCTCCATAACCCCTATCATGTTAAATAGCTTCTCTCTTAAGTCTCCTCCACTCCAGAAAAGAAAAATCTATCTTTATGCTCATCTTGAATTAGCTCCAAACCTCTAATTTATCTTTTCCTTTATCTCTACACATCACCACATTGAACCAAAAAAAAAAAAAAAAAAAGAGGCTAAAACCCTTTATATCCTTTCCCGCACATCTCATAATACATCTAATAAACTCTCCCCACATAAGCTTGGGGGGGGGGGGGGGGGGGGGGGGGGGGGGGGGAGGGTGCACTAAAAAAAATGTTATATATAATTATTTTAATATAATTATATAACCACCACAAATTTTTTTTTTCAGCTCCTTGGACGCTGTTTCGTTTTCTCCTCTGCCTGTGGAGCATGCTTCATTTTTTCTTCGCTCCTCTCTCGTGACTCACGGCCTCGAGCACGTTTCTCTTCCATGTGCACATGCTCAAATGGAGACCGCCCCAATAAGATTTGCTTTCCCTCAACCAAACGGCCTACATCGTTTTCCCCTTTTCTCCTCTCTCACAACTCACGACCTTGATCATGACTTTCTTTTTCTCTTTTGCTCCTCTCTCACCCCCCGGGTGGGGCGAGCACAAGGGGGCGCACTAAAAAAAATGTTATATATAATTATTGTAATATAATTATATAACCACCACAAATTTTTTTTTTCAGCTCCTTGGACGCTGTTTCGTTTTCTACTCTACCTGTGGAGCATGCTTCATTTTTCCTTCGCTCCTCTCTCGTGACTCACAGCCTCGAGCACGTTTCTCTTCCATGTGCACATGCTCAAATGGAGACCGCCCCAATAAGATTTGCTTTCCCTCAACCAAACGGCCTACATCGTTTTCCCATTTTCTCCTCTCTCGCAACTCACGACCTCGATCATGACTTTCATTTTCTCTTTTGCTCCTCTCTCACCGCCCGGGTGGGGCGAGCACAAGGGGGCGCACTAAAAAGAAAAATATGTTATATATATAATTATAGTAATATAAGTATATAACAACACAATTTTTTTTCAGTACCTTGGACGCTGCTTCATTTTCTCCTCTGCCTGTGGAGCATGCTTCATTTTCCCTTTGCTCATCTCTTGTGACTCACGATCTCGAGCAAGTTTCTCTTATGCGTGCACTTGCTCAAATGGAGACCGCCCCAATACGATTTGCTTTCCCTCAACCAAAAGGCCTATATCATTTTCCCCTTTGCTCCTCTCTCGTAACTCACGACCTCGATCATGACTTTCATTTTCTCTTTTGCTCCTCTCTCACCCCCAAATGGAGTTCGCTCGTGATAGATATTTAAGTCTTCTAATCTCTAAGGGCCATGTTTGTTTCATTCTTAATTTTAGTGCCCCCCTCCCAATCCCCGAGTAAAATTTCTATCACTACCACTGTTCATAATGTAAGCCCTTAAGTACCACATTTAACTAAACCATGAAGTCCCCAATCATTTTTGCACTTCTCGACCACTATTTGTTCTTTAACATTCTTGTTGTTGTCATGGGATATTCTTGTAGTTTGTTAGGGGATGCTTAAAATAAGGTAATGTATTGATTCATAGTAGATGTGGTTGATTTATTAAGCTTAGTTTGGTAATTTGGCCCATAAATGAGCAATTATTAAAAAAAAAAAAAATTAGAACCTAAAATACTTGGTGGATTTTAGAAATTTCAGCTGGAAATAATATTGGACATCCTAAAAAAGGTTTCCACCAATTCTAATAATTTTAGAATTTTTTTAAAGTGGATAATTTTAAAGTGATTGGACTGAAGGGAAAATAATGAAAAATAGAAAATAGGGTTTAGGATTTTTGGCCAAATAAAATAGTGGAATAAAGGGTGAAAACTATGGAGAAATTGATATATAAAGTGTTTAGATATACCAAAAATTTGCATAAGTTTTGGAGAAGGTTTGATCCACCAAATGGTCAAGAGAATCTAACTAGGTTTGGTACTCTCTTACTGTTTCCCGGTCACTTCAAGTGGATATTTAGAGGAAGAAAAGGGTTGTAAATTTTTTTTAAAAAATTGCAAAATCAATATTAAACAACACTTAAATATTCCACATAAATTACAAGAATTTGAGTAAAATACACATTAATGTTAACACACAAAACTCAACAAAATAAAGTACTAATAAATATGATCACCAAATCATGTCCATGGATCAAGCCACCAAGCTTTCTCCCTTGGATCAAGCCATCAAGCCTTCTCCTTCAATTTTAGAAGTCTCTTCACACAACAAAAACCATTATTAATTTACAAATTAAATCTTAAATACACACATAAGAAGAAAATTTAAATTGAGGAGTTTGAGAGGGCATATGGGCCGACCACACAAGGTGGTAGCCACCATAGCTACTCCCTTCTTCCCCCTTGGCCATCCACACATGTTGACAAAGTCAACAAAACTATTTCACTCACTCACTTGGTTGGCCAAAGCACCCACTCACACTCACACAAAGTCATTTAGGTGCACTCAAGTACACATTAGTGCAGTCAATATTTACTACAACATAACTACAACACAAATAAAATGAAAATATATAGGAAAATGAAAATAGCATGAAATTGCCATAGGCCTTCTTTATTTGGCTCCTTGTAATTGGTTCATGTTTTCTTAGTATTTTTATCTTAGTCTACATCCTGATAGTAGGTTCACCCTTAATCTAGGTGCTACACAAATCACATAATTATTTCAATCCAATGGATCTTTTAATAGATTTAATACATTCCAAATATACCATAAGAAATAAAAAATACTGGTCTCATACTAAGAAATTAATAAGAAATAGAGGATGATAGGAAGGGTCCAGCTAAAATGGATCAATCTAGAAAATTGTAGCTTAGCATAAAGGACTCATCACCAAGAGTAACATGAAGTCCCTAACCTAGAAAATTTGAAAAACTTCTTAGTTATTCATAACACATCCTCCTTTCACATCCCAGTGCTTTCACTAAAGTTCCCTAACAAAAGTTTGTGTTCGTAATGCATAAAACCATGCTCTAAGAAAATAGTAAGACTTTAGTTTTTCTGTACATAATCTCTTCCCAAATCTAAAAAAAACCTATTAATTTTAAAAATTATGAAAATTCTTAGATCAAAATTATGCTCTGTCTCATAACTTCTATAAGTGATTTCATGATTTTTGGATGAGTATTTAGAGAGTTCTCATCATATAAAGTCAATCTAACTCTCCCAAGATTTCTTGGTCCAAACCCTAGGTTGACCCCTATTACATTCTTATCCTTCACCACCAAATTAATTCTACCATTATATTCCTCACTTACTTAGGGACCTTGGGAAGGATTCTCAACATAATTGAACCTCTTCAAGTGGTCTTAGCATTAGGTCACACTAAATGAACACCTCCATCCTTCCACTGAAAGTCCATCCATCATTATATTAATTTTTATCATAGTTCACCTCAAAGAAAAGGATGGAGCAATAAGCAAATTAATTCAATAAGGATTCATATTTATTTCAATCCAATAGATCTTTTAATAGATTTAATAGATTAAATAAAAAATACTGGTGTCATATCAAGAAATTAATAATAAATAGAGGATGATAGGAAGGGTCCAGCTAAAATGGATCAATCTAGGAAATTGTAACTTAGCATAGAGGACTCATCACCAAGAGTAACATGAAGTCCCTAACCTAGAAAATTTGAAAAAATTCTTACTTATTCATAACACATCCTCCTTTCACTAAAGTTCCCTAACAAAAGTTTGTGTTCGTAATGCATAAAACCATGCTCTAAAAATAGTCACTTTAGTTTTTTTTGTACATAATCTCTTCTCAAATCTAAAAAAGTCCTATTAATTTTTAAAATCATGAAAATTTTTAGATCAAAACTATGCTCTGTCTCATAACTTCTATAAGTGATTTCATGATTTTTGGATGAGTATTTAGAGAGTTCTCATTATATAAAGTCAGTCTAACTCTCACAAGATTTCTTGGTACAAACCCTAGGTTTACCCCTATTACATTCTTATCCTTCAACAACAAATTAACTCTACCATCATATTCCTCACTTACTTAGGGACCTTGGGAAGGATTCTATCCATAATTGAACCTCTTCAAGTGGTCTTAGCATTATGTCACACTAAATGCACACCTCCATCCTTCCATTGAAAGTCCATCCATCATTATATCAACTTTTATCATAGTTCACCTCAAAGAAAAGGATGGAGAAATAAGCAAATTCAATAATGATTCAAATTTTAGCTTCAATAAATGACAACACTTTTTTCCACAAGTGGGTAATCACTTTCACCATTTTCTTTTAAATTTTTAATTTGCTAATTAACTTTTTTACATTCATTCAAATATTGTTCTCCATTACTACTCTTATATACCATTAAATCAACAACCTTCATTAACCACTTGAGTATCTCATATAAAGGAAGGTGTGTTCCACATTAATTACCTACCTTACAAACTATGTAATATGATTTGGAAGCTAAAAGCATTTAAATTTTATATACTTATTTTCTTTTCTTTTGAGTTTATTTGCTTATTATTATTTGTGCACTGTGCTATTCACAACAACAACAACATCAAGCCTTAGTCCCATTACGTGGGGTCAACTACATGAATCCTTTTTCGCCATTGTGTCCGGTTAAACCCCAAATTCTCATTTAAATCTAATAAAGAAAGATAATTTTTAATATTTTCTAACCAAGTCTTTTTAGGTCTACCTCTACCTTTCTTAACATAAGTCAAATCTAATACCTCAACTTTTCTAATCGGGTCATCGAAAGGCCTCTGTTTAATGTGACCAAACCATCTAAGGCGACTCTTTCTAATCTTATCTTTCACTGGAGCTACTCCAACCTTTTCACGTATATGTTCATTTTGTATCCTATCTCTAAGGGTCAAGCCACTCATCCACTTAAACATCCTCATCTTTGCAACACTTAACTTAGTATTATGTTTCTCTTTTAATGGCCAATATTCGACGCCATAAAGCATTGCAGGTCTTACCACCATCTTATAGAATTTTCCCTTAAGTTTTAGGGGGATTTTTTATCGCACAATAAGCCCGATGCATTCCTCCACTTCAACCATCCAACTAAAATTCTGTTGATAATTTCCCCATCAATTTCACCATCACTCTGAACAATAGATCCAAGATATCTAAAATGTGTACTCTTATTAATGACTTGATCACCCAAAGTCACAATCCTATCACTAGGTCTATTGCTACTAAAATTCACTGTTCTATTCACAAATGATTAAAATTTTTGGATCATATATTTCATATCATTTTTTTTATTTACAACATTTATTATTATTTTTATTACAGTGTCTTTTTCATCATCTAGTCACTTCTTTACATTAATTCCATGATCTTAACTTTATAATAAAATGTTTTGATGATAAATATAATATAATATGAGATAACAATATAATTAAATTCATTTTTTGTAGGTATGAGTACTATAATACCAACTATAAGTTGGAAGGCAAATTTATATATATGATAAGAACTCTCAGAATCAAATGTCTAAAAGGAAGCCCATACTTTGAGTAATTCAAGTTAGCCTATGAGATTTTAAGATTAGTGCTTTAAGACCCTCTAAGTGATTTTCTACTTTTTTGAATCATATATTATTATATTTTTAGGTGTTGAGATTGCCAAGATGATAAACATACACATGAGAGAACTGAGCATAAATAAAATTCATAGTAAAAAAAAAATATTTTTTTTTATAATTGATAATATCATATAGTATCATCATGCATTATACTATAAGATCATTTATATATGAAAATTATTAAATTTGTTGTCAAACTACATAATCAAGTTTAATTTGATTTTAAAAGTTGGAAGAAGTTTAATAAGATATGGAGATTAACA
Source organism: Dendrobium huoshanense (assembly GCA_016618105.1). NCBI lineage: Eukaryota > Viridiplantae > Streptophyta > Magnoliopsida > Asparagales > Orchidaceae > Dendrobium > Dendrobium huoshanense. The sequence continues at coordinate 21,365,300 of CM028358.1, forward strand.
TTGTAATATATATTATACATCATATTTAATAATTAAACTTATTTTTGTATAATTATAATATGATTAATGTATTAATCAAGATAATTCACTTCTCAATTAATTATGCAAAATAAAATACATCAAACTATAAACGATTAGCATAACTATTTTAATAAAACAAATCAAATCAAATTTCCTTTACAATAATTATTCAAATTTAAACTTATTCCACTATACAATATATATCACAATATACAATCAATTATCAATATGATATGATATTAATCATATCATATAATCAACCAAAAAGAATTCTGTTTTACTTAAAAAAGTTAGAGAGAACATATCGAGAGAGAACATATGAGATAACACCAAAGGTCTTCTTCTTCTCAATACCTTATGTTATTCTCTATTTAAAATTTTGTTGTTAGAGAAATATTATTTATTTTTCATGAGCTCTTTTAAAATAATCTTTCAAGTATTTATCATTGAATTGTTTCATTAATTGTTCTTATTTTATAATTCATCAAGAAAAAATAGAAAAATGCATTTATTTTTTTATTACTATTACTAATTATCTAAAATAAAATATAAAAATATTTTAGCCTTACATCTTTTAGTCATTTGAAAAATATCCAGTCTTATTTGAACACCCCCTGTATATTACTTGCTAAAGCACGACATCAAATTTAAAGAACATCCTCATTTGTATAATCACAAAAGTGAAACTATAAGTATTTCAATCAAGCTTTGTCAACTTCTTCCTTAAAGAATTCTAGTGCATCCAAATTTCAAGGCAATTATTATACCTTCCAAATGGCATACTAGGCCCCCAACCTTATTATGCAAGCAAAATGTGATGAAATTTATGAAAAGGCCTTCCAAAATTAGTTTAATTTACATATAAAGGAGTTAAAAGGATTATAATTAATTGAATTAAAAATATTTACATAAATATCTTTGATAAACTTCCATGAAATAATTCAATGTAATCTTATTTTTATGATAATTAAAATCACCATGTAATATTCTTTTGAAGCATAAGATAAATAATTGAAATTTACATTTTTTTGTTAGCAAATTATTAATAACATGGTAGCCTGCTCTTTAAAAACTTTAATTAATTGTTAGTTACTAGTTCTACTTAGAATAATTATCTCCTTCCTCTATTCCAAATAGTCATATACCTAACCCTAGTTTCCTTCTTCTCTGTGTTTGTGTGTGAGTATGTGCCTCTATAATAGCATAAGAAAACCCCGTATCCTTCAACAACTCTACCAAAAATAAAAACTTTAAAATATTGCTTTTAAAATTATCTTTTTATTATAAAGTATAGATAAAACTTGTCTCCTCCTCAAAGCTCTTGACCTGATCATATATAGCCCCTCTAAAGCTTTCTAAATTCTACCTAACCTCATTGCCTTTTCATTTGAGGCTTTAAATAATGATACTTGGTACATCTTCTCGTAACAAATCCACAAAATAAAGTCTCTACATCATATAGCTCTTGGCCACACCATCAAAAACTTTAAAACATAATCCTAAGTAACCAACAACCACACCATAATATTACACATGTCTATCACATTCCACTACAAACAAGTCTAGCATTCCTCCTCCAAGATCCTCTAACCACCACAACATTAATGATTTTCTCAACCACACCAAAGACATCATAGTGTCTTGCATTCAATGAGTCTCCCTCTACTTATTGCCTCATGGTAGTTTAGAGAGCCTATTAAATAAAACTTGGGCTACTTATAGGTGAACTATAGATCTTAGTAAAAGGAAGATCTTGTCAACAGGGTTAGGAGGCTAGAAAAAACTACAAAACTATATAACACATTAATTTTCTATATCATATAGCTCTTAGCCACTTCATCAAAAACTATAAAAAGCAATCCTAATTATCCAATTCATAGACCAAAAGCTTACCACAATCAAAGGTATATTTCCATCTCATCCTAATGTAAATTCTAACTTGATGACTTGTTTGCTTGACACCCAATTGCCAAAACTTTCCATCAACTCAACAACATGTCATCTTAGTGATAGTTAATTGCCAACTGATAACATTTAGCTCGGTCCAAAGCATCAATCACTTGCTTACATGATGACTAGTTGCTTGATGCAACCTAAATCATTAAGTTAAAGAATAAAATTAAACTTTTAATTTGGTTTCTCACATCACATATGAGCTCAAACTTTTCTTTTTCATTCCTCTCTTAGGTTCCATTTTAGTCTCACCTTTTGCATGTCAACCAACAATTATCCATCCCCTTTAAAATATATAATGCTTTGACTATTTTTCATGTTTTTTCTTAGTGCAAAATTAAGGCGAAGGTAAACTTAATCTATTTTTAATAGGTGATAAACAAAGTTATATATGGTCACTTAAGTTCCTATAAAATCATTGTCTTAAATTATTTTAAATAATTTTTATTTAGCTTAGTATGTCAACTTGGACCACATTCAACCTAATACATTCTCTTGGGGTCTTTTAAAGTCCTAAATACTTCTAATTTTTCATATTTTTAATTATAAAAGGCAAATCTAATTAAAAAATTAACTTCAAAACAATTGGAAAGAATATTGATGTAAATAGTATAATTTTAAGATTTTATTCCTAGAATTACCTTGCATAATTTTATGTTATCCTAAGCTAGCTTAACTAAGTCTCGTTATTTTGGTCATTTAGCTTGTAATTCTAAGAACACAAATTTAAATCTAATTTTTAAGGATTTGCAAAAATGTGTGGTTTATATTACCATAATGTTCATTCTATGCAAACAAGCATACACACCGGTAAACACACACTTCTCTTTTGTCTTAAATTCTTGTAGATTTTTCTAATGATTTGTATAGTATTGATTTTATTGATCCATAAGCATTCTAGGATTATTTTCAAATTATTTAATAAATATTACATTAATGTTGTCAATGAATTGACCCAATTTTATTAAAAAAAATCCTATAATGCTTTTCTACCTATTCTTTAATATGTTATGGTCAAAGCCAAGGGAGTAGAAAGTTAGAAACTTGACTAGGTGATCTAGAATGTTTAATATTTTTTTTTTCTACTTCTATTCCATTGTCATTGTTTATCACATTTCAAACACTTGCTATAATTTTTCTACATTTGCTACAATTGCATGTGATGTTTTGAACGCTTTGAACATTCGGATAAGCTCATCAAAAATATTTTTTCCTCAAAGATAAAGTAAAATAATACCAATTTTAATCCTTGGAAGAGCAATCTTCCCACATAATTATTAAATAAATATTCATTTCATCGATAACTTGAAATAACACATCAAACTATCAAAGGCCGTATGTTAGACTAGTGCATCGATATAGGTAACATGCCTAGAGGTGAAGAAGAATAATAATATATAATACTTTTATAAGCATTACATTTAGGAAATTCTTCATCTATGAGAGTTGATATAAAACTTACTATATGTAGGTCCTTCTAATTTTAAATAGATCTAAAGTAATACTTTCTTTTTTCGGTCAAGGTATATTGAGTCTATAATATGCTTATTTTCCTCTAGTTATAAATGGAATGTATTTCTTAGGACAATTACTTCACTCCCCATTTATGGCTAAGATAGAGTTATATATTATCGTTCCATTTGCGCCATCACTTCAAATTCTATAAGATACATACCTTTGGTATCATCCCGCAAGATGTTATAGGTCCTTTTTGGACAATCCCTCTCCTTGGAGTGCATCAAGTTTAAATTATCTAACTTAATTATCATTCAGTTGGATCACTTGAACTCACTTTGATAAATAAATTTATATATTTATGTTTTGAGTTTATTAGTTTCTATTACTATAATTCTTTAACATTTTCCTTTTTAGCTATACCACGCCTACTTGAGATTTAACCTCATGGGGTAATTGCCTTAGCACCAGGACCCTATCAACTACTTGATCGCCTAGTACCGAGCTAATTAAAAGTAATGACAATCAACTACATCAATATTTATGACTACTTTATCAATTGGAGGTTAAACCTTTAGAGGAATTTTAGCTTATAAAAGAAAACAAAATTTAACCAAAAAAATACTCCAAAAAAATTGGCTTTGATTATAAAATCTTCCATCTTAAAATCCTCTCTTTCTCAATATTTATGAATTGAAATTTGTCTCTAAGGTTAAAAGTTTGATCCAAGTTTGAAAGTCACATGCCTACCTCACCTTATAGGATTCCAAGATTGCAATCACCTTCATTTTAAGCTCTTATTAATCTTGTAATATTTCTTGTATTCATTCTTATAACCAAGGCTTGGAGTACTTGTGTTTGTGCGAAACTTTTCGGGTTCCACTACACCATTTAGGAGAGTGTGCATTTGATACTTTTCTTGTTAGCTCATGGAGCAAATAAGGTATGGAGTAGTAGAATGCTATTTTGATGGCAATGGATATAAGCTGGTTTGGTGTCAAACTTTTTAAAAGCTGTGTAGAAACTTTTTGTGTGTTTGCAATAGTTTCCCTGTCTTCTTCATTGTGTTCTTAGGTAAAGCAATTTTAGGATCAAGCTCAACTCTATGTCATCAGCTATGTAACTTTGTGGGTGCTAATATTTTTGAATATTCATTTTCATCTATATTTCTTTCCTTTAATATAATAGACAAGGGTACTTATCTACCATATCTTAATAAAAAAAATGTTCATCTAGCAGAAACTATAGGAAATTCTCAATTTCACAATCAATATTAATTTCCCTGAAAGTACCAAATACTATGCATGTACTCAATTTTTCTGCAACGAATTCCAAGTTCACTATCTTCTAAAATTGCTTCCATTTTTTATACCTTTTTACTTAGTTTATGAGAGAGATCTTAACTATCAAAATTATGTAATATTCTGATAGCAAAAATCTTAAGGCACCTCTTCTTGATTATCTTTTGTAGTAATCCCAAATCTAACATAATCTCATATAAATATTATAACATTGATCATTAATGTAACATAGCTATTATTCAGAGCTCAT
>CM028358.1:21370779-21411228 GCA_016618105.1 Dendrobium huoshanense
TTGCTGGCTTAATGGTTTCAATCAACATCTACTGTTTTGTAAGACTTTTAGGAGGGTAATATGCTCATCCGATTCTGAATGTTTGCACTAGGATAAAATTGTGTTATGATATGGTTACTTTATGGCACAACCTTCATTGAGAGACATTTCAAAAACACATGCAAGTTTATAGTTCTGTAAAATGTTGACCCTTTTTTTGTGGTATCCTCTTATTATTTCAATAATTTTTATGAATTTCTTAGTGTATTAAGTTGTAGAAGGATCTATAGGCTAATATTGGAGCAAGTTAATTATATATTATAACTAACTTGCTCGTCTATAGATTATTTACTTTTGCATTAATTAATTCTCATAATCTTTTTCCTAATGTTTTTCAAAATCAATTTGTATTCATGCCGGGTAGATCGACTATGGAAGCCATACATTTATTAAGAGGTTTGATTGGGAAATATAGAGAAAATATGGAGGATTTACATATGATATTTATTGATTTAGAAAATCCATATGATAAAGTTCCAAGAGAAGTGCTATGGAGAGTTCTTGATAAGAAAGGAGTTAATAATGCTTATATTCAAATCATTAAAGATATGTATGCAAGAGCTATTACTTGTGTTCAAACGCAAGGTGGTTGTGGGCTCCGAAAATTCAGCCCTGGCCTCCGCTCGCTTTTCTTTTTATTCGGCGAGGGAGTTTTAACGGAATAAGTTCCAGGGTAAATTTTGGAAGGCAGATGGGTTTGTAGATAAGACACTACCCAGAGATTTCGCCCTCATTTTGCGAGGACTTTATGATCTGAGTTCTGGTTTCCTATAGGCGCAAGCCCCTATAGTTAATTACCTCTCCCGATCACGAGAGAGAACTTTCGATTAAGGCTAGTCGTCAATCAGATACGTAGAACATACGTGTATCTGGCATATAGTAGTAGCAATGAGTATTGGTATTGACGATTGGAAGTTTGGAATTTGAAGGGTTTGGGTATTTGAAATTGAAGAATTGGGTTTTTGGATTTGGAATTTGGTTCGGAAGATTTGATATTTAAATAGGAATTGCACCATCCTACACTTAAAGCGGATGGTGGGGGAATGGATGATGGACCCGATCAAGATCCCATGGTTCCGTCGTCCCGGGCCATCGTGGTCCCTGGTCTACTTAGTCAGAGGAGGTAGTCGACCCAACCTGACAGAAGGATCCTTGTCGGCAGCCATGGGTTGCTTCGTCCAAGGGAACCTTGTAGACCGGGGTTGGATGTTTGTCTAAGGGGATAAATTTGAATCTACCTTAGCTGACAGAGGGCTTTGTGCCCTATCGATCATATCCTATTGATTCATATCTCAAGGATTTAACGCCATTAAGGAGCGTATTGGCTCTGGCCAAACCGTTATCTGTGGTGCCATTTGGCGGCGAAACCATGGCCACTCGGTTCAGAGGGCCCCGGGTCATAACCGTTTACCTGCAGTGCCATTTGGCTGCGAAACTGCCGGTTAGAGGACACGTACCACGCCCTTACTGGCAAGAGATTGTTTGAGAATGGATCCTAGTGATATTTTTGACTAGGCATTTCGCTCTTTGTGAGCTGAAGTTGATTTTAATTTATCCACCTCGACAAACTGTTGCAGAGGGTGAATGAATTTTGCTTTAAGTGATTAATGGTTGGATTTCATATTTTAAATATTTTTGGATTTTGAGATTTTTGTGGAGTTTTTGGGTTTTTGGATTTTTGGATTTTGGGTGGAGCTTTGGATTTTGATAGGCATTTGGATATTTGGGAGACATTTGAAAATGTTTGTGAACCCCTTCGGTTGAGATAAACATTCAACACGGCCATCATCGGGGTGTTTGGAGGTCATTTGAAAATATTTTCAGTTTATGGATGAACCTTGTCAACTATGTTGAGCTGTCGACAGAGGATCGGGTTTCTCATAGGCTTCGTATCCTTGAGAGTGAATTCTCTTAATTTTAGGTTTTGAAGGCCTGATACGAATGTTTTAAAGCAAATGTATCGGTCGCCACAACTTTATATTTGCTTAATGGTTCGAACCCTGTCGACTTCTATTGACCAGTATAGAAGGATCGGTTTCGAACCTGAATTCACTTGTCAACCCGCACAGCATCCCTAGACGTCACATGTGTACCAATAACACGCTCGCCGGGGCCCATGCGCGTGTTTGGGGGTATTTTATAATTGAACCCTGTCCACTCCTTTCATATGCTAAGGAGGATCGGGTTTAAAATTTGATAACCCGCGAAGCATCCCTAGACGTCACGTGTATTTCTATAACACGCTCGTCGGGGCCCATGCGGGTTTTATAATTGTTTTTACCCCTTTTAGTGTACCTATGTGTATACAATTTATAGTGCACGTGCAGGGGTACTTTGAAAGTATTCGTAGTCGCCTTCTGTCCGCTTGCGTAGAAGTTGCAGATCCGGTGGCGTAGAGTAGCAGCTTCTGGATTAGTTGTTTGTTGCTTTGTACAGGTAGACTGTCGTGCACTATTTGTTGATTTTGTTGGCGGGTCATAGTGCACTAACTAATCTCCTGCCTTGTATTTGTAGATGCCCGTAGACAATAAACTGGGTGTACTACGTGTCTTCTACAATAGCCCGTGGATACTTGCAATTGTTGTAGTCATCTTGTATGTTGTTCGAAGATATCATTGTATGGGTACCAATTTGATTGAAAAGCTTGGGCCACTTTAATTTCATTATCCCTTGTTCCGATAGTGATTCCCATTTTGATGGATAGGCTCGTTCATTAGTGATTATACTATCATTTGAGGGTCTGATTCTCAGCTTGTGTACTCTATTGAACATACATCTTCCCTCTGATCTTGATTGAGTAGTTATGATGATGGGGACATCAGATTTCGACACGTGTACCATCGCCGACGGCGCAGATCGACGGCTACGATCCAGAGCCTCTACTTTTGAGTTTATTACTTATATCATTTTTTTTTTATTATTATTATTAGTTTTTCGAGTTTGCCCCTGAGGGCATTGTCTGACTTATGTAGCCCCAAGGGCATTGTTGTCTTTTCTTTTTCTTTTATTTGGAGCCTCCATATATGAGGCAAGATGGATTGTATTTTTTTTAGTTTTTGAATGAAATGAAAATTATCCTTTCTTGTTCTCTTTGTGAGTGCACTCCCCCTTTGATCTCTTAGTGAGTTCAAAGGGCTAATTAGATCTCTCCGTGAGTTCTAGAAGTAATTCTTGCTTGTAGAGTGGAGAAGACGAAGAGCAAAATTCGAGGCGAGTTGATCGGGGAAGAAATTCTCTGTTTCCTCTAAATTTCCATCTCCCTGGTGGCCGCTGATCCCCTCCCTGGATCCCCTGTGGTCGCTGGTTTCAACCCCCACCCGATCCTTGCAGAACCCACCCGCCAGCTTGCCAAATCCCGCCCGTCCGCCGGCCTGCCCAGCTCCACCCGCCAGCTCCTCCGTCCAGCCACCACCGGTCCACCCCAGCCGCCGGTGTCCTCCCCTGCCGCCGGCCCTTCCAGTGAAATTCCTTGGCTCTTTTTTTTGAATTTTCATCATAAGTAACTTACCTAATTTAGACTCTTAAATTGAGGAGCTAATCAAGGGAGTTATTATTGCTACAAATTCAAATTTCCTTCTCAATTGGTTCTAAATTAGGAGTTACAAGATTTAGGTAAAATCTGAAATTTAAATTCAGATTTTATTTAATGATTGTGGTCCCCAATTGATTAACAAAATCTGCCCTCTTTCCCCCCATACATGGCCGGCCATACACCCTCCTTTAATCCCCTTTATTTTTCTTAATTCCACATTAACTTTCCCCCACCTTAATTCCCCAAATTCAAATTCTGAAATTGAGATTACGATTCCGCCAATTTCGGAAACCTTAATTAAATTTCAGGATTTTATTTTTCCCCTCTTCCCCAAGCACCACCCGCCCAACCCCTCTCCACCCGTGACCGTCCTTCTCCTCCTCTCCCTAGCTCACGGCTTGCCACCTTGCCGCCCGTCCTTTCTCCCCCCTCTTTCTTTGGTTCGACTCCACTACCTCCATGTATAGATGAGCTCGAATGGAACTTCGGGTTTGAGTACGACCGCAACGGAAGAGTCAACATTCTCCGTTCACCCTTCTTTGACGTGGGATTCGACTTCGACGACACCCCGGAAGAGTACTTGGACCGGATCTTGCCAACTCTTGTGGACTCGATAGACGATCACTTCTCCGTCTATACGTGGATCATCGAAGGCCGTCCATCCGCTCTTTCGAACCCGACTTCCAACCCGGCGACAAGTCCTCTCAAGATCACTTGTGTACTAGTGGCGTCGCTAAGCTTGCTCATGATTCTCTTCTGTTAACCTCCACCTCAAATAGAGTGACGGATCCTAAGGTGAAGGGTCTAAATTTTAAATTTGGGGCTTTGGTATTTTAGCTATTTGCAACACTTGATATTTTAGATGATGTTTTGAAAAGCTTTCCAATCTTGTACGGTAATTTCTTGTTGTTACTTAAACATTCATATTTTAATTCTTGAACCTTAATTGAATACGCATAAAAGTTTTAGTAGCAAGCTTGGTTCAAGATCTTATTTAATTTCAAGTGCAATTCTCATATCATCACATGATAGTTTCACATCATATGATTATCAATTAGCGCTTGGACATCACAAATCCCTCTTGCTATTTGATTGCACTTTTATTTGATTCTTGCTCGCATGTGAACTATAGGGTCATATCACATTCATTGTATGTCATCCCTATGTCGTAGAAGCTAACATATTCCTTTGTATATATGCTAGCACTGGTTGTTGGATGGATCGTGCTCCCAACACATTACCAATAATGGCACCACTTACTACGACCATATATGCTTATTTGTAAGCATAATTCGAGATGGAGGTTCCAAACCAAATGTCATTATTATAGATTTTCATGCCATGACTTATAATCACGTCACACCTTTCTTTAATTCCACCATCGCTTACGAGCAAGTTGTATTTGCAATACCGTTGTCTACCTACAAGTTATTGTTTATTTGCATTTGATCATTTCCTCTAATGTATCTTCTTTGAAGCTTGATTGTTGTATTTAAGCGATGCTCAATACAACTCCCCCAAGCATATTCTGTTAGCATATCATCATCCCACTTAGTGTCTTCATTCAAATTGAGATGACAACTCCTTATCATTCCATTGGAGCTTTAATGTTATCATTCAAATCAAGTTATACTTGATTTTGCATCAAATGAGACTCAAGATACAAGTTCTAGTTTGAGTCAAATATATTCAATCAAATTCATTGTCCAATGTCCTTTGCAGTTTGTTCAAGTCCCCTGAGCCTTTCTTGTAAGTTCAAAATTGAGTCTTTGTTCAATTCTTGCTTGAGTTCAAGTCCATGGTTTTATTCTTTTGTTCAAATCCTTGTTGCATTTGAATCCATTTCATGTTCAAATTCATCATAAGCTTAATGTCATTTGATTAGAGTTCATTTGAGTTCAAGATGAGTTCTATCCATGTTCATAAGTCCTCTGCTCTTGTTTGAGTACAAGTTCTATGTCCTTGCTCAAATTGTTCAAGTCAAGTCCTTCGCATGAGTTAAAGTCCGAGTCCAAAATGAGTTCAATCAAGTTCTTGTTCATTTCAATTAGAATTGAATTCATTTGGGTTCAAGTTCAATTAGATAGATTGAAATAAGTCCACAAGTCCCAATTCTGCTCCAAGTCCTTGTCTGAATTTCAGACAAAATTTCGGCAGCCTCCCGGCGTCTCCCCCGTTTAGGGGAAAAACCAAGAGACCGCCTACCCGCCACGTCAACAAAGACGTGCACGGTTGGTGTTGTTGAGACACCGTGGCAATATTTTTTTTGTTTTTCTCCCACCACGGCCAACAAAGGCGTGCATGGGGTTTTTAAAAAGTATTTTATGAAAAGATACAGTTTTGCTTTCCCCCCGCCCGGGGGTACTTATAAGTGACCCTGCTTCGCCGTACGTGCCGCACCGGGGTCCTATCCTACCACGGCCAACAAAGGCGTGCATAGGATAGTTCTCCGATTTGCCACGAATATTGAAGTAGGGTTTTGAGTTTAGAAAGATTCATACCTCCGCGGGGTAGTCGTGGATGACACATGGATCGAGGGGTCACTCGCCTACCTCGTCGTAGGTGTCGCATCGGGTTCCCTCCTACCACGGCCAACAAAGGCGTGCTTAGGTGGTTTGCTGGTCCGACACAAACGTCGAGGTAAGAGAGTGGAGGGGGGATTATTTGCAAAAAAAAAAAATTTAATTATAATTAATCATAAGTTATTATAATTAATTAAAATAATTAATTATAAATGACCTTAATTAATTATAAATAGATTAATTTTAATTAATCTTAATTTAAAAATATAATAATTAGTCATATTTAATTAATATTAACTTTGATTAAAGTTAACCATAATTAATTAAAATTAATTATGATTAATTACTTAAAATTAATCATAATTAATTATAATAAATATAATTAAATTTAATAATCATAGTTAATTAAAATTAATTATGATTGATTAAAATAATCTTTAATTAAAATTAATTTAATGTTAACTCTAATTAATTATACTAATTAAAATTAATAAATATTAATTCTAATTAAAACTAATTAATATTAGTTTTAATTAAAATAAACTAATCTCTCCTCCTCCCTCTCTTTCTCTCTTGGCTCGGCTTGCTCACTGGATTAGGCCGAATAGGCGCGCGAAAGGGAGAATTTTACCTTTACAGCAAGCGGGCTCGTGTTGTTGCTTCCGATCAAAATGTTATAACTTCCGATCCCAACAGGAAGGGAAAGTCGGAGAAGGTGCGAAGACGGACAACAATGGAGGAGGAGGTAAGCCGATCTCTCCCTCTCTCTCTCTCTCTCTCTCTCTCTCTCTCTCTGGATCGGGATGACTGAGAGGTCGGGCAAGGGCGTCGATCGAGCAGGCTTTAGCGAGATAGGGTTCGGAGCTTGCAGTGGGAGAGGAAGTGGTCGGCTGGAAGGAGCAGAGAGCGGGATCTGGATTGAGGAGATCGATCGTATGAGAGGAGGGAGCTGCAGGGAGGAAGGGTCGGAAGTTCGGTCGTGTGGAAGTGTCGAAGTGCGAAGACCTCCCTTTCGTTTTATAGACGCGGAGAAGGCAAGGATCGAGGCCTGCGAAGGATTTTCGGGAATCGACATAAACGGCGCTGCATGTACAGTACTTTTCGGCGAGATTTCAGGCAAATATCGCGGATTCGACAGTTCGAGGTATGCGCCATTTCAGCCGGATTCGTGGGATTTGGCAGAGTGACATGGAAAATGTATGTATTCTTTAAGCCCCCCTTTTTTGTTTTTTTTTTTTTTTTTGAATTTACTGGTAAAGGTCAACAGTGGTTTGACCAAGTATTTCCCTATTTCAGTTGGGTTACATCAAGAATCAGCCTTAAGCCCATATCTTTTTGCTTTAGTCATGGATGTTCTCACTAGACATTTGCAAGAGGATGTACCTTGGTGTATGCTTTTTGCTAATGATATTCTTCTTGTTGATAAGACTAGAGAGGGAGTTGAAGGTAAACTTGAATTATGGAGGTCAACCTTAGAGTCTAAAGGTTTTCGCTTGAGTAGATCTAAAACGAAATATATGGAGTGTAATTTTAGTGGTAATAGACCAAGTGAGGGGATTGTGACTTTGGGCGATCAAGTCATTAATAAGAGTACACGTTTTAGATATCTTGGATCTATGGTTCGGAGTGATGTTGAAATAGATGGGGATATTATCAACAGAATTCAAGTTGGATGGTTGAAGTGGAGGAATGCATCGGGCTTGTTGTGTGATAGAAAAGTACCCCTCAAACTTAAGGGAAAATTCTATAAGATGGTGGTGAGGCCTGCAATGCTTTATGATGCCGAATGTTGGCCATTAAAAGAGAAGCATAATACTAAGTTAAGTGTGGCAGAGATGAGGATGCTCAGGTGGATGAGTGGTTTTACCCTTAGAGATAGGATACGAAATGAGCATATACGTGAAAAGGTTGGAGTAGCTCCAGCAGAAGATAAGATTAGAGAGAGCCACCTTAGATGGTTTGGTCACATAAAACGGCGGCCTTCCGATGACCCGGTTAGGAGAGTAGAGGTATTAGATTTGACTTATGTTAAGAGAGGTAGAGGCAGACCTAAAAAGACTTGGTTAGAATTAGGAATGACCTTTCTTTATTAGATTTAAGCGAAAATTTGACTTTTAATAGGACACAATGGAGGAAAAGGATTCATGTAACCGACCCCACGTAGTAGGATAAAGACTTGATGTTGTTGTTGTTGCTGTTGTTGTTGTTGTTGTTGTTGTTGTAACATTTTTCCTAATTAAATACAGAAAACTGGAATAGTAGCTTCCCAACTTCCTTCAGGGAGTTCCTTGGATGAACGAACTGTGGCATACTTTCAGTCTGTTAGTTCTTTTGAAGCAGCAAAAAATTCTTTCCTTAATGATGTTGAGGGACCCCAATGCTCCCCTGCAATTGCATCAACTTCAGATAATTCTGCTGCTCCTACAGGTTAATAATGCTCTCTTTTAATAGCACAATGAAAGATTCGTAAGCCTTCATAACCCATTAGTCTGTACCGTGTATTCATGCGTTTGGCAGGTCAGAAGGCTGAAACTCAGCAAATTAAACTGCCTAGACCTAAGCCCAAATTTTCTGAAGAAAGAGAAAAAGAATCAAGTGCAGGCAAAACAAATGTTGAAGCACGCAAGCCAGGCAGAAGGTTTGTGCGTCCTAGTCTTGAAAAGCCCGAAGAGCTGACCACTGATACTGAAGTCACTGTAATGGAAACTTCTAGTGCTTCCGAGGGGAAACATAGTTCATCTATTGAAAATGAAGTCATTGGGGACATTTCTATTGCTCAACCAACAGTTTTTCGGAAACGTCTTACCCCTTCTGAGCCAGAGATACTGGAAGGATCTGCGGTACAAGATGAAATTAATATTGCTGCTCCACCTCCCTATAAGAGGACGAAAGAATCAGAGATATCTGAGATCTCTGAAGCTTACGATATTCCCCAGTCATCAGAAAATCCCGATACAACACCACTGGAAAGGATACCACCATCTGAAGTTCCTGAATTTCAAATATCACAAACTAAGGAAGAGTTGGAACTTGATAATTTGCCTACATCCTCAAATGAGGGTAATCTCAACATGGGAAAGGAAGATGAGGATAACGTCCCTGTGAATGAAGAATCAGAAGAGCAGCAAAAGGAATACTTTGATGTTGCAAATCCAGAAGAGGTTCAATTTGAAGGTGATATAATAATTGAGGAGTTGTCAGACACCCTTGATCAAGGCCCAAAGAACGAAGACATAAAGGACATTTTGTATTCTGCAACTGACGGTGAAGGGGACAAGGAGGAAGGTGAGTTAATGGCGGATGAACCTGAGCAACAGCCAGATGACCTTTTATCTGATGAAGGCCAGCATGGTTTCAGTATTGGGGAAGGAACTGGCAGCGGTGATGAAGCCGACGATGCTGTCGAGATTGCATCTCCAAACAATGAGCAAGGTGCTCATGATTCTGTTGATACAAGCATGGTAACTGATGTTGAAGATGTTGCTGAAGATTCTGAGAAGCGTAATAGTAGTAGCATTGATCAAGCCACACTTGTTTCCGAACAGAGCACGGAAATATCAACAGGAGTACGTGCTGAGACCCCAATCACTTTTCAACCATTGGCCCTGAACACTCCTGCTGAGACAGGAGAATCTCAGCAGGCAAGAAGTTCGAGAACCATATCAATTTCTGAGGCCGCAAAGAAGAATGCTCAATTTAGACAAGCAAGATTGGCAGTGCCGCAACAACAGCAGCCGCAACAGCAGCAACAGCAAAAACCACCATCCAGAGGACGATCTACCTACAGGGTACTAGTTTCTATCTTGATTTCTGAGCTACAAGCTAGTCCCTGGTATTACCTCTGTTGCGCTCCTTTTTATTTATTTGATTGAAGAAATTTTATCTGTTGCAGAGAGACAGAGGCCGCGGACGTGGAGGACGTGGATAGTCTTCTGCTGATTTTTGGTACCTGCTTTATGAATCACAATGGTTCGAGCCATGTTAACTAAGCAGGTTTGAAGATATTGGAGCCATGAAATGATGGGAAAGTGGGCCATGAAATGACGAAGTAATAACTTACCCAGTATTGCCATAAGTGTACACTCTAAATATATTTAGCTTTCACATTATTATGGTAAATTGTTTTAAGATTACAAGTAATTTTTACGTTTAAAGCATTATAGTATTCCGTGAATGCAGTCGATGGATACTTGCTTCTCTGTTTTGTTTTGTTTACTTTGTTCACAGGCAAAAATTTAGCTATCAACAAGCTTCTTATTTCTAGGAGAGATTATTACGTGCGGAGTCTGGACGGACGGGAGGACCGTCTAGATTCAGTGAGTGTGCGCAGTAAAAGCGCCTATACAGGCTCTGCAGGTAATAATCTCTTCCTTTCAAAATATTCTGCTAAAATTAAGCTCTGTTGGTTGGACGATTTTTTGAAATTTTGTAGTTTTGTTGCTCCTAGTGCTATAGACCTTAAAGAACTATTTTATGAAGTGTTGAAGTTTAGGCAGTCAATCGCAAGCTATAGTGCAAGTTTCTCCCAATCATCTCTAATAAGCCACGTGTCCTCAATGGATTGCTTATCTCTCCATCTCATAAGAAATCTGTTATCTCTTGTATGGTGGGTACTAAAGTTAACTTTTCTTTTTCCTTTCACCCACAAGCTCATGGCCAATTGAGGTCATCAATAGATCTTTAGGAAACCTTCTTCAAAGTCTACCAAGTAAAAGTTTAGGCAATTGGGATATTCACTTACCTATAATAGAGTTTGATTATAACAATACGATTTTTAGGGCCACCAACAAAATACCCTTTGAAAGAGTCTATGGTTACAACTCTAAAAAGCCAGTTGATCTTGCTAGCAATCCCTCACATGAATTTTCTAATTCTACATTTACATTTGCACAAGATTTTTTAAAGCTTTTATGAAATTGGTAATCGTTATTTCAAAATAAATTAAAATTAAGAACAAAAATAAAATAATTTAATAATTTAATGTAAGAGATCATGTGTTAATAATAATCCATCCTATGAGGTATCCTTCTAGTCTATTTCAAAAATTACAAGTTGAGGAATGTGTGCCATTTGAGATTATTAGGAAAACTAGCATGATTGCATATGCTATTGAATGGAAAAATGCCATATTTATCAATCCAATTTGTGATAGAAGATCTTATATCATATAAAAGAGCTGGCCAATCTCTAAATGCTTAGGATGATTCTTTTGTAGAAACACAAAATCACTCTTTACAAGTGCCAAACCAGCATTCATTCTTTGAGGTGGATCACATCATTAAAAGTGAAATAGACCATACAAGATATCAAAGGTTTCTTGTGAGATGGACAGATAAGCAACCCAATCAGGACACATGGTTTATAAGAGATGATTTGAAGAAACTTGCACTATAGTTTGCAACTGACTACCTAGACTTCAACACTTTAGAGGAGATTTTTAAGGTCTAAGAAAATTGGTGTAGCAAAAAATGGTTCAATCACCAAGGCTTAATCCAAAAAAGTTGCAGTTGAGTATAATGATCCCATTACTAGGAGCAAGTTGAAGACCCTAAGCTAAGTGATTTTAATTATTATTCTACTTAATGTTCTTCTTTAGGTCTTTCATATACTAGCATTTGAAATTTTAGATATGGGAACTACCAAATTTGTCCTGAAAAATGCATCTTTGGGTTTGCTTTCTACCAAAGGCTTATGTTTTAGAATAAAAGTGATATTGTGCTAACATGCTAACCCTTTCATTGGGAATTTATAAATTTTAGGGCATGATGATTAGTATTGATGATAAACTCTCTATGCAACAGATAATATCTTAAGGCCTTAGAATCTAGACAATGGCATAAAATTCTCTATTATAAGTAGAATTTATTTTCATTTCATCATGCAATTCTTCACTATAAAAGGCTACAAGGTGGTTCTCTTGACTGGGAACTCCTCTTATAACAATAATAGAGGCATCACATGTGACCTCATATGTCTTGTTGAATTTTGAAAGCTCAAGAATATGAGGCAAGAGCATATTGAATTTAATTTATTTCATAGCTTGTTGTGCATAAGTAGTTCAGTTAAACTTGCCTTTTTGAAGGATGTTAGTTATTAGAGCTATTATTATACTAATATTTTGAATAAAGCTTCTTTAGAAAGTTACTACAACAACATCAAGCATTTATCTCACTACGTGGAGTTGACTACATGAATTCTTTTTTCTCCATTATATCTTGTTAAAAGTCAGACTCATTTAAATTTAATTTAAAAAAAGTAATTTTTAATATTTTCAAGCGAGGTCTTTTTAGGTATACCTCTACCTTTCTTAAAAGATTCAAAATTCAATACATCTACTCTCCTAACTTGGTCATCAAAAGGTCAACGTTTTATGTGACAAAATATCTAAGATGACTCTCTCCAATCTTATCTTCCACTAGAGCAAGTCCAACCTTTTCACATACATACTCATTTTGCATTTTGTCTCTAAGATTGATGCCACTTAAGGATTTCATCTTTACAACACTTTATGCTTCTCTTTTAATTGCCAACCTTCTACGACATAAAGCATTGTAGGTCTAACTGCCATCTTATAGAATATTTCTTAAGTTTGAGATGTACTTTTCTATCACACAATAGGCTTGATGCATTCCTCCACTTCAACAGTCCAACTTGAATTCTGCTAATAATATCCTTATCAATTTCACCATCACTTTGAATAAGAGACCCAATATATCTAAAACATGTATTATTATTAATGACTTGATCATCCAAAATCACAATCGGTTACTACTAAAATTACATTCAATGTATTTGATTTTTGATCTACTCAAATAAAAACCTTTAGACTAAGGTTGATCTTATACTAGTGCTCGAAAATTATGAAAAAACTTAGTGAAGCTAAAACATAATAATATCTATGTTATGATGAAGACGGTTTATGATTTGAACTTTATAATGACTCCTAAAATAATTTTTAACTCTTACAGGTAAAAATTTTGAGTTATAACAATTTAACCATCTTAAAAAAATATAATCCTCGATACTTTCAGATTAAAATAACTTAGAATAAATACGTATATTGCTATCTCATCTTAGATTCCTTCTCCCAAGTAGTCTTTATAGTGGTCATGTTCTCCCACTGCACCTTGATTATCATAATCTGTTTACTCCTTAATTTTCAGACATCGTATGTCAAAATTCTATGTAGCTCTTCCATATAGTCCAGGTTCAGATGAAACTCAACATCATCAGCAGAATATCTCTTTCCATAATCAAAAGCTGACTTTTTTAGAGAAGATATATGAATAATACTATGTATATCTGACATATAATCAGAAAGTAATAATTGTAAGCAGAACTACTAATCCTCAACAATCTCAAAAGGTCCAATGTACCTTGGACTCAACTTACTAATTTTTTCAAATCTGCTAACACCTTTAATCAGGCTGACATGACATAAATAAAATCACCAACCTGAAATTCTATCAGCATGTATTTCTAATCATAATACTTATTCAGCTTATCTTATGCAGCTCTCAATCTTTCTTTGATCAAATGAATCTTTTTTGTAGTATCATCCATAAAAGATGATCCTATCACATGTCTATCACCCACCTCTGTCAAAGATAAAGGGTTCTACACTTCCTACCATATAGGGCTTCGTAAGGATCCATACTTATGCTGGATTAATAGTTATTGTTATGTGCAAACTCTATCAGTGGGACATGCATGATCCTCCCAACTACTGTCAAAGTCTACAACATAGAGTCTTTTCTTTTTTGCAGGCTCTAATATGTGTTGTAGGTATATTTTTGTTAGTTTTGATTTTTGTAGGCTTGACTTTCATTTTGTTATACTATTTGTTGCAAAAGTTGTGTTGTAAATACCTCGTATTATATTCATATTTTTTGGATGATATATAGAAATTTAATTTTGAGATTTAGTAGTCTTTTGTTTTATATTGCATTCAATAGTGGTTATGTGTAGTATATAAATTGAATGTTTTATTTCAGTACTTGTCTAACTAAATTTTGGGGTTAATCTTGCCACAATCAAATACGGTATGATATTGGGTCATATAAAGTTAGGTTTTGTAACTCTCTCTCTCTCTCTCTCTCTCTCTCTCTCTCTCTCTCTCTCTCTCTCTCTCTCTCTCTCTCTCTCTCTCTCTCTCTCTCATACGCACAAACTCGCACAATTTATTATGTGCTTACAAAAATTAAGTATGAATTTCCCCAAAAAAAAAAAATATATGATGTGATAGGAGCAATCATTATAATTATGTGTACCTTTCTCAAGTTATAAAATTTGTCCTATAATCAATCATATAATCCTAACTTGGGTTCCATGATTGGATTCATTTGATTTTAATTTTTTTATCGCAACCTTAATGACATCTCATCTTCCTCATCCTTCTACCTTTACATCCATATCTATGTAGGGATAACTCGATAATATTTATTTTTTCATCCATTATAAGTGTCACTATTAGATGATTCAACTCATGTCTAAAATTGAACATTCACCTCCAAATCTTGCTTAACATTTTCATAACAATGATAATGATATTAAGTAGCATGTTTGTGTAACTTGAACGATATTTTCTATTCTTAAACTCGTTATGCTTCCCATCCAATATTAACCATATATTTATAAGTATTGCATGACATTTTGATCAATCTATTAATCTAGGTTATAATATTTTACATTCCTTTGAATATTCTAGACTTCATATTATGTTATAATGTGCTTCCCCTTTTAGATCTTATTTTCACTATAATTTTCACTAGAAAAGTATTTGATGATAATTATGACTATCACATCATATTTCTTCTAATTGGCTTTGAGATAGAAAGTATTATTTAAGATATTATTGGAATTTTTGAACCTTCTTGTGGTCCAAATATTTGGGTCACTGAGCGATTCCATCACACTTTGAATTAGTTTGAGGACAATACCACCCTTCATCAAATACCATCACAAGACACTTTACCCTTTAGAAGGTAGGAATTTTTTGTTAGCTCAACCTTGTTCTCTACCTTTTTGTGACCTATTATATGCATGCTTACCAAAACTATGCATCGTGTGACAGGGCGAAAATATTCTATGTGGACGTCGAACATCATCCAGAGACTAACTAGAATGCACCACGCCACCCCCTGCTCGGTACCCGGCTCGGTACTCTTTAACTAGAAAAAATTTTTGTTTGTAGATCTCCTACCAATAATCATCATTTGAAGGTATCATATCAATGATTTATTGATCGTTTAATTTAAAAGAGTGATCTCAATTGGAGGGATAACTTAATGTCATCCATTAATAAGAGGCATAAAAAAATATATTGATTGAGTTTTTTTTGTATGTTGATAATAATGTCATTGATTAGAATGTGGAACATTAGTCTCTTTATGTTTTTCTATGAAGTTTTGCTTGAGAGACTGAAAAAGGTTTATATAGCCCTATAATTTATACTTTCTTAGTTAATAAAATGTTATATTTTGCTGAAATCTTACCCTACATATAGAGTTAGAATAATATAACTTATTGAGCTAGTAGAGCTCATTATACATTGGACAAGCCATATATATATATAAGACTATATAGAAATATATATATATATATATATATATATATATATATATATATATATATATATATATATATATTATTCTATAAAATCACCCACTGGAAAAAAAGTATATTTATTTTGTATTAAGGCCTTTAAAGTTCAAAATTTCGCAAAGCATTTGGTTGCTTCAAATGATTCTTTTTGCAAATTAGAGATCAAAAAATTTATTGCCTTCAAAGAGGAGCGGAACACCATGGACGGGGGGCAATCATTTTCACACCTCACCCTTTAATATCTTATTTTGTTAACTAGTGATTGTATATAAATGTTTTAACTGACCGAGGCCACCAGGGGGCACTTTAACCCCCAACATATATGAGAGTATCAGTCCTTTATCAAGCGACTTTGTTAATGATGTGGAGTTCATCAGCTTCTCATTCTTAGAAAGCGAGAACATATCATTAAATAAGATTATGTGCCCATGCATTAGATGTGCCAACAAGCATGTTCATACAAGCAATAATGTTATAGTTCATCTATATTAAAAAGGATTCACTCAAATTATTTAATATGTTTTGTCCAAGTGAATCATTGAAAAGGTGAACTTTTATTTAGAGTCAATATCAGGACATATATTTAAACTTGGTTCTTTCATCAAGATGATTAGAGATGTGATTCATCAATGGTTGAAGAAGATGCGATTGCCACAAATAATTATTATTTTGAAGAATAGGCAAAAGAAGATGCTACAAAATTTTATAGTTTAATTGTAGAAGCTGATGATCCTTTATCATAATGATGTAGGAGATACTCACATTTATATGCTCCTAACACAACTACTAAATTACAAAATTGAATTTAATATATCCAATACTTGCCATGATTGTTATCTCTCTCATTAAATCTATATGATGACTGACGATGAAAAGCAAATAGATGATATAAATTAAACCAAGGAAATGGTGATGAAGTTTCAATAGAGGTTAAGAAAGTTGATGTTTGAGAGAACAATTGCATGTCATTTTATAAAGATAATAGTAATTTTTCATATTGTGCTGAGTATGATCACTCTTGTTATAAGTCTAATGAACGATTTAGGTGGTTCACATAAAAATTTCTTAGATAAAGTGCACCTCTATTTATCATTAACTTCAATGATGTAAATATTATTTATGTTGAACAAGATGGTTGAGCGCATGCTTTATAATGTTGTTATGTGGACAATTAGTGATTTCCCTGCATGTAAAATGTTGTTTCGATGTAGTATTCTGGCAGATTATTAGCATGCCCTTTTTATATGGAGGGTAATAAAGCATTCTACTTATAAAATAGTGACAAAATTAATATATTTGATTTCCATAAACAATTGCTTCCCATGAACCATGCATGTCATAAATAAATGAATAAATTTGAAAAGCCATCTCATGTTTTGTCCTTATCCACTCGTCGGGGCAGAGGGTTGTACTCTTCGTCATTGGTTTGACTATAGGAATAATATAAGGTTTCGAGATAACCACCTTAATCTCTGGCCTTCTATGACAAGCTGCTAAGTTAAAGGTTACCTATGGTATCCTCTCTCTTTGAATGTTCCTTTGCACCCTTTTATCACATCTTGGATCATCTTAGTGAGTTTTTTTTTTCCTTTCCTTCAAGTTGTGATAAGTGGTGTAGGTTTGGTTACACATATTCATTGACAGCTTAGTATCGTGTTGTTATTCAAGACATTCATATCTTCTAGTCATTGGCATAAATTCATGCTCACTAAACCTTTCAAGATATTAGATTTAAAAGTATGTATGGATAACGCCCAACCTTACTAGTAGGCAACCTATAAGTGAGACTTGTAAAACTAGACGAAATTTGAGTATTGAGAGGGGAAAGAGCTATAAAATCTCATTAAATCTCACATGTAATATGAAGTTCCAAAAGATCTAAAAGTTATCTCTTCACCCTTTATTTAAAGGTCTTCGAAGACTATAAGGAAGGCTACACCTAGGAGAAATAAAAAATATAATAAATAACATGACTATTAAGATATTCACAAACACGTGGCTTAGTTGGTTGGATGCCACATAGACCTTTACCTTTGGCTTGGCTTTTTATTATGAGGTAAGTCCCCTAGGCGAGTACCTGGTGCAAGCAAGTCTTTGGTATCTCGCATAAAAGGCAGGGTGAGTCTCTGAATACGCATATGAGTTCATAGAGATGTAACATGAACCACTAGCTGAAAAGGGCGAGCTTCTTTGAGTCATTTGAGTGGAGATGGTCGATAATCGAGAACTAACTCAGTTTTAGAAGTTGTAAATATAAACTTCTAAGTTGTGTGCTTCCTAAAGCTAGATCAAGGATGTCGACATATGTGAGTGGCCTTGCATGCTGATTACTATTGTGGGCAAGCCATCTCTATAATGAACTTCGTATGATTCATGCATTATTATCCAATATTTCACCAAACTCTCTATGCTTCCTCCTTTACCAATTAGTAATAAATCAGTAATACATCATATACGATTTAGCATAATAAAATTACTGTTATTTAACATTTAATTAATATAAAAAAATTATTCATTGAACATGCTGACTTTATTGACCATATTTGGGCAATAATCTGAGAAATTAATTTTACAAATGGTTAAAATTTAAGCAATATGCATGAAAATGCCCCCATTTGTGAATGGATTTCAACCCATCAAAATCTATTATCACCAATTTGACTAACCAAAGTTAATAATAAAATTGAGAAGATTTCCATTAAATATGATTAAAATAAATTTAGGTGACCTATTTGACACCCGCTATATAAATCTGCACTGATTTTCAATCCATGAGATTATGACTTCGTTTGGGATGGCTTTCATAATACTTTTTTAAAGCAACTTTTTTATATAAACTAAAAAAATTATTTTAAAAAAGAATAAAAAAATCATCTCAAATGAAGCTAATATCAATTTATACTGAAAGTTAATGTGGACCCGCACAGAAAAACTACCATCCAAACAATGGCAGGGAAAATGGTCAATGAAAGATCTGTACTTGTCATTTGTCAAATAAATGATAGCAGGTAAATTAGCCCTACGGTGCAAGGAATCTCAACAAAAGGAAATAATATATGTAAGAGTCAGCTGTTGGCGAGTTTAAACAACTTGTTTGATGCAACGATCTTAAGAGAAAATTAACCAAGCACTATGACCTGTGAAATCCATAAAGCTGAAGCAAAGTCCTGTATGGTTTTGAAATCAGCCAGTCCAAGAGGCAGCTAGCCTGTGGAATAAAATGTAAGAAAATAAGCTCATGTGAACGGAAAATTATTAGGTCCGGTCACCTGACAGAGAAATACATCCGGATTTCTCTCTGTCTACAGTAAAGCTCAATCAAAGCACTGTTATTGTAGCAGCTGCGCTTTGACTGCACTTTTGCTATAAATAGAGAGAAATTCGGATAATTCTTTTTGTCCGGTGTCCGCACCCCAAAAAAGGTTAATTTGAAAAGAGATTAGTCTACGTCACTTGCTTACGAATACATTCGCCGTCATCGTCATCTGCGGTAAAGAATGTCGTAATGGCCAGGACGGTACAGCAATGTAACAAAAGGTTCTGTACTCTCATCGGCCGAAGCAGTAGGACAAAGTCATGGTGATTAACAGCCAGTGCACCCTTGTCGCATGAGCTCCGGTCCAGCTACACGACTCGTATTGCCACACCAAGAGCATCTGAGAGAGCAATTATGTGCACGTGGTCGCATTCTTCGCCCATAGGCTCCACAGATGATTTGCAAAACTGTTTAACCAGAGATCATTATGGATGAGAAATTTGATGACAGACTTGAGCAGGAATACAAGGTCAAGCAAAAGGAAATTTATCAATTTAGTGCAAAAAAAATGAACTGCTACGACAAAAAGCTATGATTTATAAGAGTCTGATGAGAAAGGTAACAAAAATATACGAATGCAGTCACTATTCACCAAATGATGATGAAATGTCTCATTTCCTCCTGGATCAGAATAATAAAGGCCTAGTAGATCACAAAAGAGGATTAAGGTTTCGTTTGGGACGGCTTTCTTACTGCTTTATAAAGCAGTTTTATAATAAAAAATTAAATTTTTTATACTAAAAAGTTGCTTTAAGAGGTTGAAAGGAAGTCTTCCCAAACGAAGTCTAAATTGCAGCATGGATAAAACCATCTTGAGGGCAATCAAAGGCCAAAGAAGTAAGCTCTGACTGGTTTTCATCCATATGCTTCTCAGCATAAACTCCCTGAATGACGAGAACAATAGCTGAGTATATTATTTTCTCCCTCAACAATAAAACGGATTTAACGACGTGGACAGGGCTAAAGTCTCTCATCAACACAAGGGGCTTTAAGGCAGTGGCCAGGGCAAAAGTCTTTTTCATAAGCTATATAATGCTTTTAATCATGAACTTGTGGTATAAAAACTAGCTTATTACTAGGATTCACACCATCAAGTTTATAAAAATAAATGCATATAAACCTGAAGTCATATTTTACCATCATCAGAAGAATTTAAAATCAACTTTATGAATCCTTTTCAAACGTCTGCAAGTTCATGTTAAAATCTGAAATCAGTTTTACGTGAGCCAACTCGTCTCCAATAACTTCTAACATCGTTGAAAAATCTCTGTTAACCCCTACACCTTTTACAAGCATTTTCATTGGCCTTACTAGTGCTTCCTTTGGTTCCAATCCTACTCCTTAAACTCACCCTCAAAAACGAATATTTTCACATCTTGTTCAACATAAGAATCATCACCATCAGTAAACTAAAACCCAATGTGATAAGAAACAACTAGTCTCTTATCAGACTACCACTCTTTTTCAAAAATTTGATACCACCTGATGTTAATACCTCTGGAGAATATGTGATGGGGACATCCATAGGAGATTTCGACACACCTACCAACGGAGGGGTCGTCGAGTGACAGCCATGATTCATAGTCTTTATTTTTTATGTTTTATTTTATTCATGTCATTTATATTTTATGTTTTCCATTTGTATCCCTATGAGGAAGTTATTGCATATTGTAGCCCAAGGGCAATATCGTCTTTATGGTTTTTTTTTTTCGGATGGCCTATATATAGGCTTAGTCATTGTATTTGAAGTAGTTTTTGATGAAATGAAAATTTGCTCTTGTGTTCTCTGTGTAAGTTCATTCCCCTTTTATCTCTTAGTGAGTTTTCGGAAGAAATAGATCTCTTTGTGAGTTCTATGTTTATTTCCAAGTTTTCTTTGTGAGGATTTGAGATTGGAAACAATCAAGGTGAGTGAATCCGTGGCCATTCGAATCCGTATTAATTTTCCCTCTTCTTTCCCCTTTGATCCTTGTCGCCTCCCCTCCCTGGATTGGCCAAGCCGCCGGCCCCAGGCAGCCCCCACCCGCCGGCCGTCCAACCCCACCCCGTGCCCCCATGTCCCCACCTTGAAACCGCCGGCCTCTCTCCTTGATGAATTTCAAATTTGAAATTCAAACTTGTTCCAAGAACCATTGAAGACCTTCCTAAAATATCTCCATGATTTAAGGCTATCATATTAAATTGGATTTCAATTTGAATTTGAAATTCAAATTAATCCTAGTTAATAGCCTTTTATTTGGAAACTTCCCTTTCTCATAAAATCTGAAATTAAAATTCAGATTTTATTAAAACCTTGATTAGTGACTTGGACCCCACTCACTAATTACAATTACTCTCTCCACTCTCTATGTGTGGCCGGCCCCGCCTCTCATCATTTTCTCTCCCCACTTGCCACCTAAGTCTCCATTGAGTAGCCAATTAATCCCCCCCCCCCCCCCCCCGCAACCACCCCTCTCTCTAGCCTAATTTAGGGAGATTCTAATTGCAATTAATCTCTCCCTCTATCAAAGAAAATCTGAAATTCAAATTTAGATTTTCTTAAAACAAAATCTCCCTCCAAATCCCAACCCATAGCCTACTCGCCCCTTCTCCTCCCCACTCCCAAACCGACGGCATCCCTCCTCCCTCCTCCAAGGCCACGGTTCCACCACCTCTCCCTCTCCCTAGCTCACAGCAAGCTCTCCCACCTCTCTATTTCTTCTTTCCTATTCAATCCCACCATGCATGGCGGATCCCGAGATTGATAGCGGATTGGTATTCAACGTCCATGGAGACATCCACATCACCCGTTCACCGTTCTTCGACGTCGGATTTGGCTTCGACGACACGGTTGAAGATTATTTGAGCATCCTTCTCACTCTCGTGGACGTCATAGACGATCAATTCCAAGACTACGATTGGACCATCACCGGACATCCACCCGCTTCTCCACCTCCATCGCCGCCGCCTCCCTCTCCATCACTACGGATCGTCGATGTCGTCTACCTCGGAGTGATTTCGTTTCTTGTATGGTTCTTCTTCCTCCGACAACCCTAGACGTAGAAGAGTGACTTTGAGCCTCAAGGTGAGACGATCGCTTTGTTAACCGCCGGATTCTAGTTGACTAATCATTTCATTACTTTTGTTTAAGTTGTTATTTTAAAGAACTTGCAAATTTAGTTGTGATGGATTGCCTAAGCATTGTTTACTTCTAAGATCTTTCTTGAGTTTTCAATTTTGAGAAGCTTTAAAGTTATTTTAATCATTACTCCAACAAACTTTATTAATCTTTAAGAAAACAATTCCTGGTTTCACATCATCTTGGTATCAGAGCATGGCTAGCATGCTTTACATGTGCTAGAAGTCATCCTAGGAAGTTACTTACATAGTTCTCTACTTGTTTGCAAGCATTACATCATCTAAGCATTTCATTCCCTAGTGTGTTTTTGCTGTCCAGTAAATTCCTGCACTGTTTAGTGACATTTAGGCGACCATAAACTTGTGATAAGTTGTTGTCCACACTTTAAAACCTGCCCCTAACACTTAGACAACTTAACTCCTTGTGGTATGTTGTTGTCCTCAACATTTCAGCATCATTTAATGGCCTTAGGAGCATTATACCTTAGTGTCTAAGTGTTGTCCACCACCCTGGTACTTCCCCTAGCAACACCTAGCCTCCACCCATGGATCCGAAACATTTCCAGGCAACTCTAGACCTCATAGTGGGCCAACTGGGAACTGTTACGCAGCAAATCCGAAACACCCAGACGGACTTAGCAGACTTTAGGCGCCAAACAAGTGACCGACTGGATAACATAGAGCGCATAGGAAACCCTGCTATTTACACCCATTCTAGGCCACATTCACCTTATGGTGATGACACCAGAATCGATCATGGACTACAACGAGATCACTACCGTCATAACCATAGGACCAATAAGGACACCCTAGGAAATGAGAACCCTTGGAGAGATAATAATGCTCAATTGCTTAAGAACATTAGAATTGATGCCCCGACATACGATGGAACCCTTGACCCTCAAGTCTTCTTAGATTGGCTCAAAGTGATGGATAGTTATTTCAGATGGTACAACATTTCGGAAGCCAGAAAAGTCAGGTTCGCCAAAATGAAGCTAACTAGTCGAGCCAACCTGTAATGGACAAATTTAGAAAATATGCGTGAGGCTCGAGGCTAACATCTCATCACCGACTGGGGAACTATGAAGCAAGAGCTTATGAGAAAATACCTCCTTCCATCCTACTACTCCAAGCTCCTAGATAAATGGAATAGGCTGACCCAGGGGAGCAAGCCCGTTAAAGATTACATCTCCACATTCGACGATTTCCTGATCCGTTGCAATGGAGAAGAATCTGCTACCCCAACACAAATCCTATCCATGTTTAGAGCTGGCCTTAGGGAAGATCTCCGAACTGAACTTTTTGTGAGAGGAATAGACACGTTAGAGGCAGCCTGCAGTCTAGTACTTGACCTCGGGGAGTCCAAGACCCATTCCCACACTAAGCATTTTGACTCTCGCCTAAATCCGTATCGAACTTCCACCAACCAGCCCCAAAACCGATCCACGAGCTCGATGGCTAACCGACCAACTACTAATCCAGCTCCACCGCCCAGACTTCAAAGGCAAAGCCCCCAAATGTGACACTCCCAAAGCCACTTCAGGAACCAAGTGTTATAGGTGTCATGGGTATGGGCACATTGCATCGCAATGTTCTAGTCCCTATAAGGTCACCATAATTGAAGAAGTGGATGAAGACGAAGACGAATCTGAGACTGATTTAGTTCATCATGTTGATGAGGAAGAAGACTCCTTCACTGAGAATGAACTTGTTGCCTTACAAGTCGTTAGATGTGCGTTGTCCCACCCTAAACCTAATGATGACTGGCATAGGACGTCTATTTTCCACACTTTTACCAAGATAGGAGACAAGAGTTGTAAAGTCATCATAGACATTGGAAGTTGCATTAATGTTGTCTCCTCCGCCATGATTTTCAAACTTAATATCAAGGCAACACCCCACCCAAATCCCTATAAGGTTGTATGGATTAACTCAACGGCAATTGAAATTAAGGATAGGAGCCTCATCCCTATAGCATTTGATGGATATCAAGAAAAGATTTGGTGTGACGTTTTGGCTATGGATGTTGGTCAGATCATCCTTGGTCACCCGTGGCTTTTTGACAACGATGTCCACATTTATGGGAGAATAAATACCTGCGTATTTAAACATAACGGTAAAAAGATTAAACTTATTCCCTCCCAACCAAAGAATCGTAAGGATGAAGATACACCTGCTACCCCTAAAACCAATAAAGGCCTACACCTTGTGACTGCTAAAAATGGACAATTGAAAGCTTTATTCATTATTTGAAACGAACCAGCAACAATGCAAAAAATCTAGCTTTTAACTAAAAGAGCTCCCCGTACTCCAAAAAGGCAGGGAGACCCATACTAAGAAAAAATATACTAAAAAAGAAGAATCCTTGGTCTTTCCATTAATAACAAATTCTACAACCAGACTCATGAGTTCATTGTACAGCATGCATAAGGATACTTGAGGCTGAAAAATGAACAAGTGCACTACATGAAAAACTATAAACTCATTCATATAATGCTCTTCTGTTTGTTTATTCACATAACTAAACAAACTTGAAAAGAAAAAATTTTAAATCTTGCTATATAAATGAACAAATTTGAACACTGACTCATTTTTTCATTTATAATATTCTATTGTTTAACGAGTAGCATCCTAAAAACATGATAAAATACTTATTTAATGATGGCTTATTTTTTATTTAATGATTTATTCTATTTTATTATATCAATTTTTTATAATTTATATATTTTAAAATTTATGTGCGATATTAAAATTATGTACAATAAAAATATCAAACAAATTGTTAGATAGATAAGTTTAAATATTTTCTTATTAATGACCTTTGCTAGATAGTATTAGAAATAAACTTTTTTTTATTAGATCTAAATGAGAATTTGACTATTAATAGGACAAAATGGAGAAAAAGAATTCATGTAGCCAACCCCATATAGTGGGATAAAGGCTTGTTGTTGTTGTTATTGTTGTTGTTGCATTTAAATTTTATAAAACTTAACTAGCACCTTATGAATTATGCCAATTTTTATTAAAATATATAAATTAAATTATATCTAATAATTGGACTATATATTAAAATTAACAACATCAAACACATAATTAGTTAGTATTGTTTAAAGCTTAATTTTGACTTGAACTAGATAAGAAAAACAATAAACAAACTTGAACAATAATTTAGAATCAAGCCATGTTGTAGTTTGGTTCAAACTAAATAAGAAAATAAATAAATGAGCTTGAACAATATAGTACTAAGCTCAACTTAGTTCATTTATATAGTCCTAAGAATACTTAGGTTGGGGGATACTATTTTCAACTAAGACCAAATAAGCAAACAACTAGAAACTTGGAGGCCTAGATCAAGAAAAACACCCACTTCGAGAACTTTTCAACAAAACTATGACTACGAGAATGATGCTCTCTTTTACTATCTTGAACTTCAATAATTAATCTACCAAGTCAATGGTCATGACTCTTGGAGTATAGGAAAAAATATGAGAAGGATGTCCTTAAAAAGCTTGGAAGAGCATCATTCTCGTCTTGGAATGAGATGAGGCAATATATCATCACTCCTCATAGCATAGCCAACACACACGTCCATAAAATCTCAACAAATGTGGTGAACATCATCCTTTAGGCCTTGTTCATGAACAAAATTATAATGAATAATGATTGGTAAGCATGCTCCAAGTAAATTATTCCCCCACATTTCAAAAAATTTCTATGAACACCACCACATGTCCATAAGATAACTTTCACAAATCAATGACTTCAGAGGTAGGTAAGGATGTGCAAGAGTCACACAACTACCAGTAAGATAATAATCATCATTTATATGTGCTACAACCCATCTACAAAGTTCATGGATTATTTATGAAACTTCATTTGGAATACCAAATTGCTAAGGAAATCTTTAGGTTCACATAAATATCTTCATCATTTCTTTGCTGAATTATATATATCCCTCATTAGACTTTTTAACAACCTAAATCCCTTCCAAATGAACTTTGAGAAGTGCATGTACATTACAAGAAATTATTAGGCTTCGACAAATGATAAAGCAAAGGTTGTGTTCATCTCCCATCCCCATCCCCCAAAAATTATGGGTGAGGATTTTGCACCTTGCACAGCTTATGAAAATTCTCTTGGACTATGAGGTCAATTAATATCTTCATTTGAAAGATTGTTAGAAAATTGCAGTACTAGACATCAAAAGCAAGGAATACTTCTTCTACAACCTATAAATTACTATCACAAATGGATTGAGGAACTTTATGCAAGTACTAGGTTGGCAATAAATCTTGATTAGCTTGACTCCATTAAAGAAATCTTCTTAAAGAGGGTTATGTACGATATATTGAAATTTGTTTTAGTCCTTTATAAATTTTCCATAAAAATAACAATGATCCTATATCCCACTGTGTAAGATCAGCTACATAATTATTATTTTTTATCATTGTATCCTATTAAGAATCAAATCCTCATTTAAATCTAACAAAAAAAATTATTTTTAATATTTTTTAACCGAGTCTTTTTAGGTTTACTTCTGTCTTTCTTATAATAAATTAGATCTAATGCATCTACTCTCCTAACACGGTCATCGGAAGGTCGATGTTTTATATGACCAAACCATCTAAACAACTCTCTCTAATCTTACCTGCCACTGGAGCTACTCCAACCTTTCCATGTATATGCTTGTTTTGCATTTAATCTCTAAGTGTAAACCCACTTATTCACTTGAGCATCCTCATACCTTCAACGCTAAATTTTATTCTTCTCTTTTAATGGCCACAATATCTTTGCAAGTCTCACCACCATCTTATAAAATTTTCCCTTAAGTTTGAGGGGTACATTTCGATAACACAACAGGCCGGATGCATTCCTCCAGTTCAACCATCCAACTTGAACTCTACTAAAAATATCCCTATCTATCTCACTATTACTTTGAACAATAGACCTGAGATATATAAAGCATGCACTCTTTTTAATGACTTGTAGCCCAATGTCACAATCCCACCACTAGATCTATTACTACTAAAATTATACTTCATGCATTCAATTTTAGATCTACTCAAACAAAAACCTTTAGACTCTAAGATTGACCTCCATAGTTCAAGTTTTTCATCAACTCTCTTTCTAGTCTTACCAACAAGAAGAATATCATCAACAAAAAGCATACACTAGGATACATCCTCCTGCAAATGTCTAGTAAGAAATCTATGAATAAAGCAAAACGATATTGGCTTAAAGTTGATCCTTGATATAATCCAACTTAAATTAGAAAATATTTGCTCAAACCACTTTGTGTTTAAATAGAAGATATATATATATATCCTTAATGACTTGAATATAAATATTATTAATTCTTTTCTTTTCTAGAACTCTTCAAAACACTTTCTTGAAACTTTATTATAAGCTTTCTCTAAATCAATAAATAAAATTTATAGATCCTCCTTACCCTCTCTAACTTTCTCCATCAAATCTCTCAACAAATGTATAGCTTTCATAATAGTACCTGGCATGAATCATTAACTTCATAGTAGACCTACCCATCAATTTGATTTTGAGAAACATTAGTATCACTTTGTAACCTATGCTGAATTTGTAATACTCAAAGTTCTGTCAAATGTAAGCATGAACATTTTCCAAATCATTCCCTATTTTATCACTCGTATGGAAAATGTCAACCTTATTTTCATTAAATTTTAATTTCGATTTTGATCCATTTGAAATACATAAGTATATCAAAAATATGTTTTCATTAAATGAATTTTATTATATCAACATTTTCTATGTTCATTTAATAGCTGCTAAACCTATTTGACATTAAATGAATTTTATTATAACAAAATCTTGTTTGTCACTAGTAGAATTGCCACTTAAACATGCATGCAATGTCTGATTTGCAATCCTATGGCTGGAATTAAGGAAATGGGTTAATGGGAAAAACATTAGTATATTATATGAAGATATAAGTAAAGTAAAAAAAAAGGTATTTCCTTCATCCCATTTCTTCCCATCTATGATGCACCGACACTTCTCCTCAAAGAGGCATGCAGTGTCCGACACCGTGTCCGACACCGTGTCCTACACAACACTCCTCCGACACGTGTCGGACACGCCGAAAACGTGTTCGATTAAAAAAATATTAAAAACAAATTGGACGCGCGTGTCCGACACGCGTATCTTAAATATTTTAAATTTTTTTAAAATATAATTTCTTATATTTGGCGAGATTTAAACTAAATTTCTTATTTCATATCCACAACACCAAATCAACGTCTGCATTTAATACACATTCATCGAATATTCTCATTTTCATTTCTCTTTGACAGTGAAGGTATTTTCATCTCCTCTCTTTTTGTATAATTACAAATCTTTCTCTTGTTGAACCAGAGTTGAAAGTAGTGATATTCAATGATGATGATATTGAAGGCCAAAAACAAACCTCTAAAGCTAATCCTAGTAGTTGAAGCTTGAATGCTTGATGTTGTAGTAGGTGATTATTTGCTTATATTTTTGCGGTTATACTAGATATTTTGTACTAAATATTTTATATTATAAGCTAGACAAGTTATCATGTCATTCATTTATTATTATTTATCATTTTTAATATGATATTATATTAATACATATACACTATGTAAAAAATGTATTGCCGTGTCCGTGCCGTACCCGTATCCTATATTTTCAAAAAAAGCCGTGTCCCGTGTCCGTGTCGCCGTGTTCGTGTCCGTGCATCATAGCTTCCCATCCTGCCATCCTCTCTGGAGTTCAAAGCAGCGGGTCGTGTTAGATGATGCCGTGAGGGCTATTGACTGGGAAAGGTTGTTGCATGCTATTGGAATATTTAGAATTAGGAAATGACTGAAATCAGGTAAGGAATCAATCAAGGGCTGTAGGGTTTGTTGAATTTAGTATTTGCTGAACTTAATGTTGCTGAATTCAGCAAGGAAATAGAATTCAACAAGGAAACAAAGACAAGTTGTGTAAGGGCTGATGCAGTGTTTACTGAACTTAATGTTTGCTGAATTCAGGACATAGGGAAGGACTGCTGCTGCTAGTTGCTGAATTGTTCATTAAAAAAGTAGGGGAAAACAAGGGGTTGTTTGCCAAATTTTGTAACGAGAGGGCTACCGTTGTTGCAGAAAATAGTAAAGAAGAGGAAAAAAAGAAGGGTAGTAGAGGAGTTTTGGAAGAGAGGTAGGGATAGTATTGAATGAGGAGAAGTTTGGTGGAAGTAGTATACAAAAGAAAAAGGAATCGAGGTATTTTAGGTGAACCAATTTATCTGACTGTTCTGAAAAATGAGATGATATACCCAAACAATGTCATAAGAAATATTTAAACTTTTATATAATTGTAAATTCAATTTTGTTATATTTATGATAGCAATTATTTCAATTTATGCCAGTTTATCTATCTATAAATTGTTGATTCATTAAGTATGAATTATAACAGCACATTTTATGATTGTTAACAAAAAAAATTTGTATTTGGAAATGTGAAATAAGACATAAATTGGGGATAAGCCTGCACAAGTAAAGGTGAAAGACATAATGAAGTAAGCCTACACTCTCGAAATTTTAAATGTTGGGAATTCGAACGCAGTCTTAAATGAGAGAGCAGGTTCAATTCTAAAAGTTGAGAATTCGGACCCAACTTTTAATTAAAAAATTAGAATGGTGTAAAAGTCTATAACCATCATATGACTTGTTTAAAGGTATTGAACAGTCAACAAGACAAAAAGTGATATTATACATTTCTTATGACCAGTATGGAATTTATATGTATTTTAAATCAATTGTCAAAATATTATTATTATTTCTTATATACAACAATAACAACATCAAGCCTTTATCTCACTACGTGGGGTCGACTACATGAATCCTTTTTCTCCATTGTGTCCTATTAAAAGTCAAATTCTCGTTTAAATCTAATAAAGAAAGGCCATTCCTAATATTTTCTAACCAAGTCTTTTTAGGTCTACCCCTACCTTTCTTAACATAAGTCAAATCTAATACCTCTACTCTCCTAACCGGGTCATCGGAAGGCCGCCGTTTTATGTGACCAAACCATATAAGGTGACTCTCTCTAATCTTATCTTCTACTGGAGCTACTCCAACCTTTTCACATATATGCTCATTTCGTATCCTATCTCTAAGGGTAAAGCCACTCATCCACCTGAGCATCCTCATCTCTGTCACACTTAACTTAGTATTATGCTTCTCTTTTAATGGCCAACATTCGGCACCATAAAGCATTGCAGGCCTCACTACCATCTTATAGAATTTTCCCTTAAGTTTGAGGGGTACATTTCTATCACATAACAAGTCTGATGCATTCCTCCACTTCAACCATCCAACTTGAATTCTGCTGATAATATCCCCATCTATTTCACCATCACTCTGAACAATAGATCCAAGATATCTAAAACGTGTACTCTTATTAATGACTTGATCGCCCAAAGTCACAATCCCCTCACTAGGTCTATTACTACTAAAATTACACTCCATATATTCCGTTTTAGATCTACTCAAGCGAAAACCTTTAGACTCTAAGGTTGACCTCCATAATTCAAGTTTACCTTCAACTCCCTCTCTAGTCTTATCAACAAGAAGAATATCATCAGCAAAAAGCATACACCAAGGTACATCCTCTTGCAAATGTCTAGTGAGAACATCCATGACTAAAGCAAAAATATATGGGCTTAAGGGATATTATTTCTTATATAGTGTTTGTTTATTTCATTGAGCTCTAGCATATTAGTAATGGTTATATTGCAATTACGGAGAATGAGCTAGTGGGGTAGTTGTCAGGACAGCTGAATCCTCTTTTGTGTATATACACTTTGGGTATATCTGAGGAGTTATACATACACTTTTGGGTATGTAAATGTTATTTAAAAAGTTTAGTAAATCTTTGAATTTCATTTAAAGTGTGCATTTCATTTGAGATATTTTACATATGCTTTTTGTTATAAAGTATAAAACTTGATATATTAGGATATTCTGAATAAGCTACTTCTTACTCCCTGATTCTGATAGAGGTAGTTCATAATGGGTATTAGTAAGGAGATCAATTCAAATTCTCCTTCTCAGTTACACTCTAGATTGACTATGGGGGTCAAAATAGGGTGTGTGTGAAAAAGCTTTTAGGCATTTAAGATGCACCTGACTACATCACCAATATTGACACTCCCCTCAGGAACGGAAGAATTTTTGCTTTAAAGCGATGCTTCTTTAAAGGGTTTAGGATATGTTCTAATACATAATAAAAAGATAATTGCATATGCATCGAGATAGTTGAAGCACATGAAAGAAACTATCATACTCATGATCTAAAACTGGCAGCAGTGGTATTTACTTTGAAGATTTTGAGGCATTATCTATATGGGGTATGATGTGAAATATTTACTAATCATCAAAGCTTAAAATACATATTTTCAATTAAAATAACTCAATATGAGGCAAAGAAGATGGTTGAAAATCATCAAGCATAATGATGTGGATATTCAGTATTGTTCTGGAAGAGATAATATTGTAGTTGATGCTTTGAGTCACAAATCCATGACTGATAAATTAGATGATTACACAAGAAGTTCAATTGATTAAGGAAATAAAAAATCTACATTTGAATATTAAAGATTTCAAATGGAATACTTGCATCAGATGACAGTAAAGTCAACTTTGACAAATTGTATCAGAGAAGCTCAAAAGATTAGTAGCAAACATTTAAAATTGATGAAGCAGGCCCGATTAGGAAAAAGACCAAATCTTTCTGTTGACACTGATGAATTATTAAGCATAAAGTTCAGGTGTGGGTACCTAGTGATGAAGACTTGTGAAAGGAAATATTACAAGAAGCTCATTGTTCTGGCCACACAATTCATTCAGGCAGTACCAAGATGTATAAAGATTTCAAATTACTTTTCTATTGGTCAGGTATGAAGAACATGTTAAATATGTGTCTAAGTGTGAAGCATGTCAAATTGTGAAAACTAAACATCAGAGACCTAGTAGACTATTGCAATCCTTACTTATCTCTAAGTAGAAGTGAGAAGAAATTACAATGAATTTTGTTATGGGATTTCCAAGATTCAGACAAGGACATGACAGCATTTGGGTGATTATTGATAGACTAACAAAATCAGCTCACTTTTTGTCTATCAAGCAAACTAAATCAATAGATAAATTGGCACACATGTGTATGAAAGAGATTGTCAAATTGCATGACATTCCAAAAGTTATTATCTCAAATATAGATGGTAGATTCGCTTCTAGGCTGTGAAAAAGCATTCATGAAAGCTTGGGCAC
This sequence comes from Dendrobium huoshanense, assembly GCA_016618105.1. NCBI lineage: Eukaryota > Viridiplantae > Streptophyta > Magnoliopsida > Asparagales > Orchidaceae > Dendrobium > Dendrobium huoshanense. The sequence continues at coordinate 21,403,216 of CM028358.1, forward strand.
AAATCTGCATTTCAGTACAGTTTTTATTCCTCAGACTAATGGTCAATCTAAGAGAACCATCCAGTTATTGGAAGACCTGTTGAGAATGTGTTTAAGATCTTAAAGGTAGCTGGGAGGATCACATATCATTGATAGAATTTGCTTATAATAATAACTATCAATCAAGTATACAAATGACGTCATATAAAGTCCTTTATGGTAGAAAGAGCATAACTCCCTTAACTTTGGTTGAGGTAGGAGAAAAACAATTAATGGGCCCAGAACTAGTTGATGAAGCAACAAAGAAAATTAAATTAATTAGAGACAGATTAAAAACTGCTCAGGATCGCCAGCAAAAGTATTATGACCCCAAGCACAAAACAGTAGAGATTGAAATTGGGGACCTTGTATTTATGAAGGTTAAGCAAGTGAAAGGTAAGCCAAATTTGGGCAAGAAGACAAATTGAGTCCTATGTATATATGACCTTTTGAAATTATTGAAAGAATTGAGAAAATTGCTTACAAGCTTGCTCTTCCAACCGACATGTCTGATATTCACAATATTTTTCATGTATCACTGTTGAGAAAATGAGTTACAGATGCTCATCAAAGAAATTCACATGATGAAATTTAATTACAGAAGAATTTGACTTACACTGAAGAACCAAAAAGAAAACTAGATTTTGACACTAACCAACTTAGAAACCGTCAGATTCCTTATGTTAAAGTAAAATCAAAATACAAGCCAGAAAAAAAGGCAACCTGAGAGAAAGAAAAAGATACTAGATCATAATTCCCTCATTTATTTGATGGCAGCTAAGATAAATTTTGAAGACAAAATTTCAATGAGGGGTGGATTATAATACCAAAAAATTAAAAAAAAAAATGTAAACATAACTTGGCATGAAGTTTTTTTCAAAATATACCTATAGAGGCATATATCAATTTCCCTTTAATACTCATACATATGGTTTGAAATAGCCCGACATAGTAGGAGGAATCTCAAGACCTAGGCTCATTCGTGCATAAAGGAGGTGCGGCAGCAGAATTCCATTCGTGCAAGCCCGCGCAAGTGGAGTATACGGAAGCGATGTTCGCTCATGTGTGCAGAGGTGCAGCTTCAGGTCTTAATCGTGCGTGGAACAAGAAGAGGTAGCTTTGTGCCTCGATTCGATTGGACGCCTGGTGACGTAGGTGGAGTGCAGACAGGAGGCCGCGGACAGCCGTGAGATTGCTCTCATGCGGGGTGGTCGAGCAACTCATGATCGCTCGCACATATACTAGAGGTGAACGGCAGACACAGAAGGTCTCATTCACGCGTAGGGGAGGTCGGATCGTACGCTGAGTGGGATTGATTCAAACAATGCAGGCAAGGAGGTTGCTCTCACATGTGTGGGCTTGCTCGGATGCAAAGAGAGGTGAACCTGCAAAAGTAGGCGTTTCAACTTTAAGTCTCCTAGAAGTATTATTAGAGTCATTGATATTGTGTTGGTGGTGCTCAGCTCTCTAATCTTACGTCTTTTTTTAGGGTCCCTCCTGTGGGGTTAACATCCTCATTTGTGTGTGTTATCTCGTAGATAGATTGGATGGTTGGCAGGGGCAAGGTAGTTGGATTTTGATGGAGCTGTTGAACAAGATGATTTAATGTTGCTTATGTTTCAACCATTTGAAAATTTGGCTTGCCCATGAAATTCATAGGAAGCCCAATGGTATTTTCCAAATTATTGAACCTAGCACCATGTTCCTCTAGTATTTTAGAACTTATTTCATTAATATATAGATGAGATTGCCTGAGAGTCATGATGACTTCTGCAATTAAATGCTATGCAAAGAAGGTAATTTTTTTTTAATATTTTTATAGATTTAAAAATTTTTCAAAAGAGTAAGAAATAATAGAAAATTAGGTTGCCAAACTGCTTAATAAGATTAACCCTAATTAATCTAAAAAGAACTAATTTAAGGTTTTAATGTAGAGCTGTACTCCAGTAAAGATTTTAATTGTGAAAATAATCAATTCAAGGTTCTTTTATTTGAGTGAAAATGATGTATAAATTCCTTGCTATAACTCTGGTGATTGGCCCATGTGCCGTAAGAATTGGTGATAAATCAATTTTGCATCCCTTTGTTGATTTTTTATCCAAGCCTAGGGAGAGATTCCTTCTTTGTTTTAGTGTCATCAGTACATTCAATATTACTTTCTACTCAGCGGAAGGGATTGAATGTTATTATTGTCCTATTTAGCAGGATAAGAGAAAGAAATAAGACAAACAAATAATAACTTTTTGAACAGTGTAAAAAAATATACGTGAGACATCATTTGAAGACCTTGTGTTCATCTATCTTTGATACAACTAAGACCTAAAGCAACCCTCCTCTTCTATTGAGCTTTAATTTGATCGCAATTTGAAGACCTTTGCATTTATTGAATCCGTAAACTTCCTATAGTTTTAACTCCCTCATTTAATCTTTGATCTTGGTTCAAAGAGAAATACTCAGCATCGACAAGTATATTTTATCAAAACTTAGTGGTTGCTTTGTTATTGTTGGTAATGATACATATGGACATTATACGGTTTCAATATTGTTGAAATACTTTTGATGTCCCAATGTAGGTAGGCGGGTGTTGTTGTTAGTGTTGAAACCATTAATGAGACTTTGTAAAAAAAAAAAAAGAAATTAAGCATTTGTAATGAAGGAGTTTAAATAAGGATTCACTGCATTAATTCTTAAGATTTTCCCATAAAGATAAACAAATAAAATTTTGTTGCAGACTTCAGTCTATGATTAACAAAGTAGATAAGAGATATTTTATGAATAGATTAGCTCATCTATAATGCACGGACACGGATACGGCGACACGGACACTACATGACACGGACACGGGACACGGCTTTTTTTGAAAATATAGGACACGGGTATGGCGCGAACATGGCAATATATTTTTTTATATAGTGTATATATATTAATGTAATATCATATTAAAAATGACAAACAATAATAAATGAATGACATGATAACTTGTCTACTTATAATATAAAATATTTAGTACAAAATATCTAGTACAACAACAAAAATATAAGCAAATAATGACTTACTACAACATCAAGCATTCCAGCTTAAACTACTAGGATTAGCTTTAGAGGTTTATTTTTGGCCTTCAATATCATCATCATTGAATATCACTGCTTTCAACTCTGCTTCAACAAGAGAAAGATTTGTAATTGTGCAAAAAGAGAGGAGATGAAAATACCTTCACTGCCAAAGAGAAATGAAAATGAGAATATTCATTGAATGGGTATTAAATGCAAACATTGATTTGGTGTTATGGATAGGAAATAAGAAATTTAGTTTAAATCTCGCTAAGTATAAGAAATTATATTTAAAAAAATTATAAAATATTTAAGATACGCGTGTAGGACACGCGTGTCCAATTTATTTTTAATATTTTTTTTAATCGGACACGTTTTCGGCATGTCTGACACGTGTCGAAGTGTCGGACGAGTGTCGTGTCGGACACGGTGTCGGACACTGCACGCCTCTTTGAGAAGAAGTGTCGGTGCATCATAGTAGCTCATCAATCGAGCAATGACCACCCCATTTTCTCTTATTGCAATTTATATCCTTCACAAAAAATTCTAATTACGAAATAGCATATGATTGTAAATATAAATTTATATAAGTATTTTGTTGAGTTAATTCATGCTTTAATTTAGTGATGGCTTGGCTTTAATATATTATTTGATGTGTTTAAATATGCCTCCAATTATGAAATATTAATTCTAGTCTTAAGTTTTGAAAAACTTAAGGTTTTGTGAGAGTTTATATTGACTATTTCCTACTCACTTGGTCCTGATAAAAGTATTTTAGGATAGGTGTTAGTAAGAGATAAGTCTATTTTGATTCTCTCTATGTCTGTTACACTTTAGATTGATTATAGAGGGTCAAAATGGGATGTGCCATAATATGTTTGGTTTGATTTGTGAAATAGCTTTGCGGTCAAATCTATCAAAGAAAGAAAGAAATTTATGTGAAATAACATGCGATGGAAACAAGAACTGCTTGGGGAATTTAATATAAAATTTTAAAGCTTTGCTAGTTATAGAACTAATGCTTACCCAAGTTAGGTTTTCAGAATTATCAATTCAAAATTAAGTAAGGCATGCAGTTATAACTAGATTAACGGGACAATATCAAATTGACAACATAGAATTAAAGAGTAATGCTATGGGGAGAAACAATAATCCATAATTAACAAGTAGAACTTTCACCTTGGGTCTCTCACTCACTCTCTTGTTGGTGGCACTTTAATGGAGGAAGATTGAGATCAACCGAGCGATGCCACTAGGAGACAAATGGCGCACAAAAGCGTAGTCCGTTGGAGCGATAGCCGGTGGCGGGTAGTCCATGGGATGACCAGTGAGCATCTAACGTCTTATCCTTTCTTCCTTGACGGCTATGGTGGGGGCTAAGAGGCAAATGTAGGAAATCTGAAATAAAGTTCAGATTTTAGTGGTTTAGGAGAGGGATTTAATTGGAATTTCAAATTAATCCAAGGAGGGAGAGAGGGCAAAAATGGAAAAAAACACAAAATCAAATAAACAACTACATAAAATGACTCGAAATAAACTCATGATCGTAGCCGTCGATCTCCTGATGGTACACGTGTCGAAAATGCTGACGATGTCCTCATCAGAAATAGTTTAAGTAAATAGTTTTTGAAAGCTATATCAATTCCATGCACTCTTAAGTATAATTGATAGATCCCCATACTAAAGAATATATATCATAAAACAAAATTCATGCAATCTCTTTAAGTATTTTAATTGGCCCCTAGAAGGCATGCTGTTAATATTGGAAATTGAATTCATGCAATTTGAAAGGTTTTTAAGAGGCAGACATACATTATGGACATACTTGGATTGATTGATATATGATGCACAAATTCTAATCGTGGTGTTAGCTAATTGATGAAACGTGTTGATGTATAAAAATATGCGCATATACACTCTTGGATGCTATACAATCTTTAGTGTAATTGAAGGGTTCTTGTGATAACCCAAGAGAACTATAGAGTTCTCTTGAGGATAATAAATCATCAAAATGCCTTCTTAAGAGCTAAACTATTATAATACCCTTATGGTCCTAATTCAAATACATTTATTATTGGTTTGATTGATTAGATAAATAGGTAAAGGGCCCATGTTGATGTTTTTGTCTCCCATTTGATCTAATAATTTAGGAGAGTAGGGTAATTGTGCTAACACAAAGCCATTAAGCCCACCGTATTAAACATATATTAAATTTGGGCAGCCATGCTAATAAGGTAAAGCCAACACTTTTATTTTAGTGAATACAAGGCTCATTTTAACCCAATTAATTAGGTCAACAAAAAGCCATTAGGCCTACCAAACTAGAATTTAACCAATCTGGTCACCCTGCCTATAGGTTAAGGCCATAAGTCCCAAATGTGGACTTTCATCTACCTCGAAGTCCTAAGTATAAGTTTTTTCATGAATTTAAGCCTGAACCTAATTTATTTGGGCCTTCCAAAGGATGAAATTATGAGAATTTGGTCGAGTCATCTGATGAGGACATCGTCAGAATTTTCGACGTCGGAGATCGACGGCCACGAGCATGACTTGTATTTTTCATTTTATGTAGTAGCGTATTTTATTTTGATGTTTTTCCGTTTTTGCCCTTATGAGCATTTAGTCGCTTATGTAGCCCAGAAGGGCATTTATGTCATTTCTAGTTTTTTTTTTTCATTTTGGCCTATTTATATGAGGCCTCATGCATTGTAATTTTAGTTTTTGATGAATGAAAAATTTAGAGTTCATGTTCTCTTTGTGAGTGCAAACCTCCACGATCTCTTAGTGAGTTCGTAGGAGAAGCTAGATCTCTTTGTGAGTTCTAGGTTTTTCTTGTCATTCTCTTTTCTTTTGTTTATCTCGATCAAGTCATCATTGTGTGGATTTGGATTGCAACTATTCGTGGGAAGCTGAATTTTCATTCGCCGAATCCCTAGAAATTTTCCCTCACTACCTTCCCTTACATTTGCTGCCGCCTAACTTGAGCCACTCAAGCCGCCGGCCACCTTGGCTGCTCCTCCCACCGATCAGCCAAGATCCAGGTTTCTGGACGCCGGCCCATGCTCTCCCCGTGCAGCCACCCCTCTGCCGCTCCACAATCTTACAGCCAACAACCAAGCCGTGAAGTCCAGCCACCATTTCCCTGCAGTCCCTTGCGGCCAGATTTCACGGCTTTGCCCAAGCCCGTGAAATTCAAATCCAGGTGTCCCACTCTCTAGGCTGTTGGCCACTTTGGCTGACCCCTCTACGTGCCTTGCTGCTTTCTCCCGCTGGCCAGCCTCCATCCAGGCCATCCCGTGCAACCACATCCCCTCCACTCCACCGTCCAGCCCTCCCCACGTAAGCAGCCCATCCCGTGAAACCCTCAGCTCACAGAAATTTTTCCTTGCAGCCACTTGCCGCCGATCCTCTCTGAGTGGCACAACCCCGTGGAATTATGCAATTAATGCTTGCTTAATGGCTGCTTTAAATCAGCCATATTAAGCAAATGATAACTGGCATTTGATTTTTTTCAATTTTGAATTTCAAAACCTGCTTATGAGGTACACCCACAAAAGGAAACCTTCCTTTTTATTGAAATCTTATTCTTTACTACAGATTTTATTTAAAATCTGTTGCTTAATTGTGTGGGCCCCATTTGATTATATAATTAAACCTTCTCTCCCCTCCATGTGGCCGGCCCATTGATGGGTCCTCTCTCTTCCCCATTTGACAATAATAACACCACAAAATCAGCCCAAAATTCTTCCCCATTCACCGCCCCATTAATACCATTTGAATTAATTTGAATCCCTCAAATTAATTCCCTCCCACCTCTACCAAAACAGAAATTCCTGCACCCAACTCATGGTCTCTCCCTTGGCCGAATTCTCCCAAGCCCGCCAAAGCTCGAGTGCTTCTCCCGGGCCGCCGAATACACCTTCAAGAAATTGCTAGCAAGAATTCCATATTCCGGCAACCTATCCAAGAACGACGATCCAAGGTTCCTTCTTCCTCGGAGCGACCTCGATTCTAAGGTGGAGATTCTTCTTCCGCTAAAGCCTAGATTAGTTGAGCGTATGGGCTCCAAAGGTGAAAATTCTCTGTATTAAATTGTGGATTCTTGTGGCCATCGTAGTTTTACAATTATTCTTTGTGTTTATTGAATTGTTTGGTTGATTGATCTTGCTCTACTTTGCCCAAGCAAGTTAAAAATTAAGAGTTCTAAGGATCACTCTTTTATGACAATGATAATTTTATTTTGGGTTATTATGTTACAATTGCTATCTTTAATTTCTTAAAGTAACTCCTCCATCGCATGTACGTTTCACATCATCTTGGTATCAGAGCATGGCTAGCATGCTTGACTTGTGCTAGATGCATCCTAGGGTCTAGCTTCTCATTGTAGTTTGAAATTTGCATGCATATCAATGCGTAGATAGGACATTTTCACTGTTTTCACTGCTGTAGTCGTAATTCCTGCATGCATTCATTAAGGTTTAAGACGTTTTAGGCAGTGTAAGAGTGCTGTCATTAAACCTGCCTTGTTTCTATTTGATTAGGGCAACCACACCCTTGAGTTTGACTGCTGTCCTCACTGTTCCAGCAGTTTTAGCCTTCGTTTAGTGAACTTTTAGTCTTTGTTTGAGTGCTGTCCACTCCCTCGGAGCCTTCCAAACACCTAGACAACTTAGGCAACGATTGAACCTTGCTGTCCACTAAATTCCTGCACCAACTAGTAACCATTTGGGCTAGATTTAAGACTTTCACTTGCTGTCCACGCTCTACAGTCCACCCAAATGGCTTAGGTGACTTCGTCCTCCACATTAGTTTGCTGCCCTACTGTTTCCCGCACTTTTTGGAGTCTGTAGGAGTGTTGTTTTAGAGTGTTTAGGTGCTGTCCTCTTCCTAAAACCCTTCCTAGACACTTAGATAACTTTATGCCATGTTGTAGTTTGCTGTCCAC
>CM028358.1:21411728-21530946 GCA_016618105.1 Dendrobium huoshanense
CTTGCTATTTCTCTGTTTGGAGCCTTGGCTGCTCTCGGATTGGGTCTTTGGCTGCTTGGTGTTAAGCTCAAAAATTGGATTCTACTTAAGTCTAGCTCATTAATTTTTGAGTTGTTGGTTAGCTCATTATGAGCTGATGTTTAGTTCATTAAATTGTGTAGAAATCAGCTCATAAAGCCTTCCCCTTCCCCTTGTCTTTTCGGTTTCTGCTGGCTGTTGCTGTTCCCGTGGTCATCCCTCTCGGTTTTCCCCTCCTAGCTGTCTTTCCCGTGAAATGATGCTCTGTTTCCTGTGCTGGCTCTTCGGGTCCCTTGCTGGCTGGGTTTCCCGTGGCTGCTGGTGGGGTTTTCCGTGGCTTGTTTACCTGTTTTTTTTGTAGAAATTTTGCTGGCTGTTTTGCTGTCTTTTGGCCTTTCATTTGGTGTCTTTTGGCCTTTCATTTTCCCAAATCTGATTGGATTTGGTTGGAGGTGCTGTGGCTATTTGGCTTCTTCCTTTTGCCTATAAATTAGAGATGTTTTGAGGCTTGTAAAGGTTGGAAAAAATTGCAATCTTTGGAAACCAAAACCTGCGGGTTTGTTGTTTGGAAAAGCTTGCGAGCTTTGTCCAACTTATCTTATTCTCCCTTCTAGGAAAGCTTGCGAGCTTGTCCTTTCTTCGTCGTCTTCTAACATCTTTCTTCTTGCCGCAAGTGCCACTCCATATGTATCCTTCTTCTCAAGCAAATGAAAAGCAAGTTTAGGTGTGTGTGTTTGTTTCAAAGTTGGTAAGTCTTTATTTTATAAAAGTTGTAACTTGTCTATTTTGTTTAGTTTTGAGTATTTTATGTATTTCTTTGATCTTGGAAGTCTATCTTTTGCTTGCAAAAATTTAGGGGCTTTTCCCAATTTTTTGCTTGCATTAAATTGGTATCAGATCAAGTTATCGTGTGTATCTTGGTGAGTCATAGCAGTTGTTGTGTGTGCCATGTGAGCCTAGGTTTATGTCTTTCTAGGTCTCTCTTTTTGTGTCATTGTTTTAAGTGTTTAAATATGGAAAATAAAAAACAGCCAAGCAATCCATTGAACAATCTTCCAACAATAAAATCGATGCCTCATCATGCAGATTCTTCAGGTCCTCTACAGTTTGAGCTTTTAAAGATTCAAGAACAACTACAATTATGTGACGAGAGATTCGATTTTAAGAGGCGTTCACTTTTAGCAGAATTTGAACGAGAAATGGAAGCCATCAAACGAAAGTATGATATTCTAATCCAAGAATCTGAAATGCCGGATCTCCAAAATTTTGAAGCTTCCTCATCAGGAGATAAGCTTTTTTAAGTGGGGGAGAATTGATGCAGGCAAGCTTTGGGCTACTTGCTACCTCTTGGTTTTGTCCTTGGGCTGCTTGCTATTTCTCTGTTTGGAGCCTTGGCTACTCTCGGATTGGGTCTTTGGTTGCTTGGTGTTAAGCTTAAAAATTGGGTTCTACTCAAGTCTAGCTGATTAATTTTTGAGTTGTTGGTTAGCTCATTATGAGCTGATGTTTAGTTCATTAATTGGTGTAGAAATCAGCTCATAAAGCCTTCCCCTTGTTATTTCAGTTTCTGCAGGCTGTTGCTGTTCCCGTGGTCCTCCCTCTCGGTTTTCCCCTCCTGGCTGTCTTTCCCGTGAAATGATGCTCTGTTTCCTTTGCTGGCTCTTCAGGTCCCTTGCTGGCTGGGCTTCCCGTGGCTGCTGGTGGGGTTTTCCGTGGTTTGTTTCCCTGTTTTATGTGTAGAAATTCTGCTGGCTGTTTTGCTGTCTTTTGACTTTTCATTTGGTGTCTTTTGGACTTTCATTTCCCCAAATCTGATTGGATTTGGTTGGAGGTACTGTGGCTGTTTGACTTCTTCCTTTTGCCTATAAATTAGAGATGTTTTGAGGCTTGTAAAGGTTGGAAAAAATGCAATCTTTGAAAATCAAAACCTGCGGGTTTGTTGTTTGGAAAAGCTTGCGAGCTTTGTCCAACTTCTCTTCTTCTTCCATCTAGGAAAGCTTGCGAGCTTGTCCTTTCTTCGTCTAGTCTTCTAACCTCTTTCTTCTCGCCGCAAGTGCCACTCCATATGTATTCTTCTTCTCAAGCAAATGTAAAGCAAGTTTAGGTGTGTGTGTTTGTGTCAAAGTGATGGGGACATTGACAAGATATTTCGATGCGTTTATCAGAGACGACACAGGAGATTGATGGCCATGATGGAGAGTCTTTACTTTTGATGCTTATTTGTATTAGCATTTTATGTATTACACATTTCTATTTCAGTTCTTCCGCTTTTGCCCTTATGGGTAGTTGGTCGCTATTGTAGCCCAAGGGGCATTTTAGTCTTTTGTATTAGTTGTCATTTGGAAGCCTATATATATGGCTCTCTTATCTTGTATGAGGAATCAATTATTGACGAACAAAAATTTGATCCTCTTGTTTTCTTTGTGAGTCCAAACTTCACTAGATCTCTTTGCGAGTTCTTGAGGAGAGAGTCTTAGATCTCTTTGTGAGTTCTAGTGGCTGAAGGAGCACGGTTAGTGATTCTTAATTTTCTTACCTTTTTCTTCCAATCACTTCATCTTCCCCCTCAAGAGAAGACCCCATTAAACCCGTGGCCTGCAAAACCCGACCCCATCTCCCCTTTTGCTGCCGCCCCTTGGAGCTCCAGCCGCCGGCGGCTCTCCCACCTCCGGCCGGCCACCTTGCCACCGGCCTCCCACCATACACCCACCACCCCTCTCTACACTAAATTTCAAATTTGAAATTTGAATTTCAAAATTCAAATTCTTTCCAAATTAGGAAATCCAAATTAGGAAAGTTTTTATATGAGATTCAAATTTTAAATTAAATCAAATTGGATCTCATAAGTTTTCTTTCCTAGTCATGCCCCCTCCTTGATGCCGCCAGTCACTAATAGGCCTCCCCATTTAATGCACAATTAACCCTCCCCTTTATTTGGAATCCAAATTGGATTTCAAATATTTTCCCTCCCAATTCTCTAAAATTGAAAATAACTTCAGTTTTAGAAGAAATCTCAATCCCCCCTCTCTATACCGCCGGCCTCCCCTCCCTTAGCTCCCCCACTTTAATTCCCCATTAAGGCATTAATTGTATTCAATTTGAAATCAAATTTCAAATTGTTTCCCTCCCAAATTAATATAAATCTGAGAATAATTTCAGATTTAGAATTAATTCCATCCACCCCAACCAATCTAGCCTCCACCAAGAAACCTAGCTTCTCCCTAGGGGTGTCAATTTTTGACACGACACGAAACACGACCCGAACCCGACCCGGAAAAATCCGGGTTCGGGTCAACCCAAACCCGAAACGGGTCGGGTTCGGGTTCATGAAATCAACCCGTTTTAAAAATCGGGTAGGGTTCGGGTTGACCCGCCAACCCGAAATTGACCCGAAAGTGACACAAAAAATCATTTTTTACACGAAAACCCGAAATTGACCCGTTTTTGATCCGATTTTGACCCACAAAAACCCGAGATTGACCCGATTTTTGACCCGAAAATTAGCATTTTTGGGTCAATCTCGGGTCATTCGTGTCGGGTCGGGTTGACCCGGACCCGAATCGGGTCGGGTTCGGGTCCAGAAACCTGACCCGTTTTTAAAAACGGGTCGGGTTCGGGTTGACCCGAACAGTGCCGGGTCAGTTCCGGGTTCGACCCGAACCCGACCCGTTGACCCGAATTGACACCCCTACTTCTCCCCTCCTCTCCAAACCGGCCACCCCCTTTCCTCTCTTGGGTTTCTTCATGATCTCTCGCCTACGTGTACAATATGTATGGCGGATCCCGAAGTTGTTCACGAGCTCGTATTTGACGTCTACGGAGACATCCACATTCTTCGACGTTGGGTTTGGCTTTGACGACACCATTGAAGATTACTTGAATCGAATCCTGCCCACCCTTGTGTACGTCATCGACGATCAATTTTCAGAATACGAGTGGATCATCAACGGTCATCCTCCCGTGCCACCTCCACCTCCGATTACCTTCCCAACAACGAAGTTCCTCGGCTCTTCATTTCTAGCGTGGACGATCTTCCTCCGCTCAGCCTAGATTCGTAGGAAAGAGAGTGGAGCTTCAAGGTGAACAACTCCTTATTAATTTTTGGATTTGTGTGTTAAGCTCTTACATTACTTCGCTTTTGTATTTGATTAAATTGTCTTGGTTAATCTTCATACAACTCTTTGCCTAAGCAAGTGGAATGCTGAGAATTCTTGTAACTAATTGGAATTGATGCATAATTTTATAAAAGGTTAAACTTTAGTAAATTCTCTTTATAATCCTGTGTAACTCCTACCTTGTATCACATCACAAAGTTTGTAAATCTTTATTTTATAAATGTTGTAATTTGTCTATTTTGTCATATTTTATTTAGTTTTGAGTATTTTGTGTATTTCTTTTATCTAGGAAGTCTATCTTTTGCTTGCGAAAATTTGGGGGCTTTTCCCAAATTTTTGCTTGCATCAACGATGGAGAAAAATGATTCATGTAGCCGACCCCACATAGTGGGATAAAGGCTTGATGTTATTGTTGTTGTTGGATGATAGTAGTTGCAAGTATTCTCATCTTTGTTATTGTTTCTAAGCGTTATGTAGGGAGCCTAATATGATATAATGAACCATTCTTTTCCTCAGCATCAAGATCAGCTACTATAGTTTTGTGTAGAATCGGGAATTTTATGATAGATTTGTGTTAAATCTAAGATGGATGATGAGACATAATTATGTTGGGTTGACATAGAGAATAAATCTTATTGATTAAATAGTTGAAATTAAAGTTAGGTGTTTTGGGTATGCATTATGGAAGGTAGATGATGTATCAATATAATTGTTAGGTCAAATTAACGGGAAAATTAAAATCATAAAATTGCTACAATAAAGTTAATAATAACATGAAGTTGTGCAAATAGATTTGTTCAAAATAAAGTTAACATCTTGTTTAGCTATGAGAAGAAACTAGTGGAGGAGGAGAATTCAGAAAACCCTATTCAAATGATTGGGATAAGGATAATATCCTTTAAACTAACCTGGGTGAAAGTTTCAATTAAAATAAGTTCCAATTGTAATTTTACAGGAATGTAGTGCATTCACAGGTTCATATATCTCACCCAAGAGGATTGGGCATGTTAGCTGTTGAAATTGGTGATATAATTAATTTACTTCATTTTTTTTATAGGTAGTTGTTGTTTTGATTTTCAACACTTCAATTGTTTTTAGTCTACCTGAACCTATTATTGAATTTTAAGTATGGTTGCTATATGCTAACTACTATCTTACAACAAAATTAATTGATTCATTAACATGTTGTGGCTTAAGAAATAACTTATGTGAATGTTTAATTACTGCCTCATTGTGAATCATTTTATAAACCAACCTGATGCGGACATCCGATCTTGAAGATTTTCAAAGGAGGAGACGACGATCGACGACCGAGATCATTCCACCTTATCTTATTTTGTTATTTGTAATTTTTATATTTATTATGAATTTTCCGTTTTTACCCATACTTAAGAGGGTCGTCCTATGTAAGCCCTAGGGGCATATGTGTCTTGTTTTAATTTATTAGGCCTATATATAGAGGCTCTTGCTATTGTAATGTGAGGTTGAATGATTAATAAAACTTTGTGTTTGCACTTGTGTTCTTTGAGAAGAACCTTGGGTGAGATTCCTATGGGAGGAATTCGTAGCTTCCACCAGTTGCAGGATGTGTCCGGGCTCGTGGGTTGAAGCCCCTTGGGGAAGGGCAACGTAGTACCCGTCAACTGCAGGATGTGTCCGGGCTTGCGGTTGTATCTTTGTTTCCCTAAATCCTTTTCTTCTCCTCCCTTAACCGCCGGCCAAAATCCCCCACTTTTCACTGGCCGATTCTCCCATAAACACTTCCTCTTCCACAAAACTGCCGGCCACCTCCTTCCCTAGCCCCACCTCCCTAAAAAAAACCCTCTTTCCTTATTTAAGTTGTCATTAATTTGGAAAGATTTTAAATTCAAATAAATCTAATTTGAATTTCAAATCCATCCTCATTAATTATCTTATTTTTGGTAACATCTTTCATTCAATTAATTAATCAATTCCGAAATTGATTGATTAATTAATCCCTAAATTCCAATTTCATTTCACCATCATTACTTTCTAAATTAGCTCCTATCTTATTTGGAAAGTTTTCGAATTCAAATTCAAATGAATTTGAATATAAATTCTTTCCTAAATAACATACATCTATTTTAGGAAATCCTTCAATCATATTAAATCCGAAATTATTTCAGATTTAACTCTCCAATCTCCCATTAATGCATGGATCCACTTACATTGTATGTGAACACCTTTCCTTTCCCTCCTCATTAGTCCGGCCCCTCTCTCTCCCCTCAATCCTAATTATTTCCTTCCTAATTAAAGGTCCCAATTAAGGAGATAATTAATTCCTCTCTTCCCTCCCTCTTTTTCGTATTTGAATTTCAAATTCAAATCCATTAAGGAAAATATGAGATGGAATTTTAGCTCTTTATTTTTTTTTAATTACCCCCTCCCGTTCCAGTTGAACGTTAGTGAAATCCCTATGAGAGGGAGTCGGAGTTTCCACCAGCCGCAGGATGGGTCCGGGCTCGTGGCTTGAAGTCCCTTGGAGGAGGGCAACATATCTCCCGTCAATTTTCGGAAGAGTCCAAGGCTCGCGGTTTTATCTTTTATCTTTTGTTTTGTTTTGGTTCCTTCTTGTTGTTCCTAGTCGTCTTCTTCATCCTCTCCCTACTTCCACGAAACCGGCCCTAGCCCCACTATCACTTACGGCCAAGCCTCAAGTAGCCGCCGGTTGAAGCCCATCCCACCCCAATGCCACCGGCCCCAATTTCCTAGCCGCCGGCCAAGCCACCCCTCCCCACTCCTCTTCCCCCTTGCATTTCCTAATTTGGTAGTAGATTAATTGGGTTAATTTTGAAATTCAAAAATCTGAATTTGATTTCGAAATCTTTCATAAATTAATTCTTCTATTTTAGGAAAGTATTTATTTTAGGTCTAGTTTGAATCTTAAATTCAAGTGGATTTTAAATAACTCTTTCCTAATTTCAAGACCCAATTTTAAAAGCCTTAATTACCCCCATTACTTCTTTCCTTATTTGGCTCCTTGTATTTTAGGAAAGGATTTGAATTCAAATTCAAAATAATTGGAATTTCAAATGCTTTCTATTTATGCCTAAGCCTTGAAGGAAATATCCCTCTATCACCCTAAATCTGAGATTAATTCTCAGATTTAGTCATTAATTACAATTCATTGTGTGACACAATTTCCCCCCTCCACCCTATAGGTTGGTCCACTCATCCCTCTCTCTCATTAATTCTAACCATTGTTACTCCCTTATTAACTCCCCCAAATTAAGCCCCATTCAAATTCAAATTGAGCCTAATTCCCTCCTATCCGTCTTAATTGAAAATTAATGACTAGGCAAGCAATTAAACCACCACCTCTTCCTCTTTCTTCTCCTAATATTAATCAAATCCCATTAATTCCTCCCCCCCCCCCTTTCTAGCTTATTTCATTCATAACCCCTCAGGAAAATTTTCCCCGTCACCCCTCCAAAACCTAACCGCCACCCCAAGCCTTCTCCTCCACGCCTCCCTCTCATCCTCCAGGGAATCCTTGCTGGCTGGTCCCATTTCCAGCAAGCACCTTGCTGTTTTGTACTTTTGGGAGAAGCATATTTCTATCCAGAAAGTTCCAATACCTTGTGGCTGCTGTCCAGGACCTTCCCAAGTCCTCCAAGTGGTTGTCCTGAGTCTTCTGCAAGACAAAACTGCTGTCCCTGCTGTCAAAGCTGCTGTCCAGAGATCAATGTGCCGCTGCCATATCCCTCCTGCTGCTGTCCAGCCGCTTGGAAGGATCCCCAACCTCTGTCCAAAACTTCTAATAACCAAAAGCTGCTGTTTAAACCTCACGATTTGCTCTTCAAGACCCATAGGACTCAAATCCCCATACCCGTTCAACATCACAACCATGATCTAGAGTATTGGGGCTTATGCTTACACTGATTTTACTTACAGTTATTTACAATTATTTTCTGCATGATGATCGTATCTTTTAAAATTTTAAATTTAGTACTGCACGGATCATTACCTTTTCATTTATATACGTGAATAAACTTAAATTGTTTAGAGTATTTGTTATATTTTTTGATGTTTGCATCATTTTTTTTGTTGTTAAATATCATTATCTTTCATTCAGATAACCAAACCTTGTTATTGGTGTTGAAACATCGTTACTTGGATAAGCATATTAAATTTAACATATCAGTTAGTAAGAAAAGTTGAATTCAGTAGTGACAATGTTAATAGCCAGGATTACCAAAGCCCTTATAGTATGTTATTTGCATTTTGCAGTGGCAGTAGGGTCTGCTGTTGCGGTAGCTAGTAGTTCTATCAATGAAACCATAAGTATCAATGTTTCAATTATTTCTGGCTTTCCATCTAAACAGAAATCTCACTAGTAAAACTTCATCACATTTTGCTTTGTTGTTTATCCTATTTTTATTTTTTTAGTACTAATTTTCACTAGAGGCTTCTTATGTTACACCATTGCCTACATAAAATATGTAGGTATTATGAAATACGTTACTAAATTTCCAGTCTATTGAAGCATTAGTATATTGACTAATAATTGATTAGATTAAGGCTTGTATCCTTCAAATGTTGATGTAACCAAAAATTTGGGCTTCCCAAATTTTTGGTCACAAAAACAATCTCTTTCTAAGATCTAGAAACCTACAAAAACTAGACAAATTAAACAAAACAAACTTTAATATTATAAAATGAAAGACTTACAAACTTGACTCAAACAAGACATTAGAGAAGAAGGATACAGATGAGGTGGTCACTTGCGGAGAGACGAAAGAGATTAGAAGCTGAGAAGAAGGGTGGAAAGAGCTCACAAGATTTCCAGAGGAGATGAGAAGAAGAAGTGGACAAAGCTCGTAAGCTTTTCTAACGAAACTCACAGGTTTACATTTCCAAAAATCATTCACATAACATATCTAAAACAGCCACAAACAACTCATATTTATAGACATGAGAGGGGAATACAAATAGCCACAAAACATTAATTTAAAAGCTAATTAAATAGGGAATATGAAAAGCCAACAACCATTCCAGGAAATGAAGCACCAAAGCCACGGAAAAGCCCCCATACATTCACGGGAAACAGCCCAGCCAGGAACCGAAGAGACAGCCGCAAGAACCAAGGAGCCAAAGCACGAAAATCCAAGAGCCAGTCGCAGGAAACCAAGAGCCAACCGTGGGAACCAAGGAGCCAAGGCACGGGAACCCAAGAGCCATCCACGGGAACCAAAGGGACAAATAAAAAGGGGAATGAATCTAATAATTCATCAATAAATGAACTAAAAACCAGCTCATAATGAGCTAACTTTTAGCTCAAAATATTAATGAGCTAGCAAGTCCAAAAGAAGTCAACCCCTACATCAAATGTGAAGGAAGATTTTGGATCAATTGAGCCAAGTGTCATTTTTTAGAGGTACATTGGCTTGCTATTTTTAGCTGTTTTATTTTTCAACAGTCAGACTTTGAAAAAGCCAATTTGTATAGAAATATGCATCTCAAATCTCTTGAATATTATTGCTCCTCCAGTTTTACCATGGGCAACACAGTTGCAGCACAATTTGCTCATCTTGTTGAGCATACCAATACTTTCTCTTAAGACCAAACAATGCAACACAACATCAGCACAACTTTAACAATCAGAATGTAATTTATAGTAGATTTTGAATGCAAATTATATTTCATGTGTTCCTAAAAGGCTTAGGCCTTATAATAGTGATTTTGATTTAGTAAAATTTACTTTAATTTCTCCCCAATAGGTTTATTTGTTTAGAATATTATTAGCTCAGAGGAACAAATGTTGAGGCTAGAGTATCCAATTGGCAGCTCAAGGGGGCCTAATATAGCTGCTTATATTGATTTCACTTTTTTTATTAGAGCTTCTTTGGCTTTGCTTTTTATTTTTATTTGATTTATCTTATTTTGTTTTTATTTTATTTATGTTCTAATATGAAACAAACATATTTATTATTTCATAAAACAAGAAATAAAATATCTCTCTCTTTCTTCATAATTTTTTTCAAAACCTCCTTATATTACTCGTTAATGCCTGAAATCACTTTTCCTCATTGTCTATTGAGATTGATCTTCCTCCTTGTTGACTGAGATTGCTCCTTGCCGCATGAGGTGACTCTTCCCTAAGGTTATCTGAGATTGCATGTTGATGGTATTTACCTCTCCAAAACTTCCATGGCTTCCTTATCATTGTCTAAGATTTCTCTTCCTTGCCATCGCCTAAGATTGCATGTTGATGGCATTTACCTTATCAATACTTATGCTTACTGGCTTGGCCTCTGTGTTTACCCCTCCAGCTTCAGATCAGTTCCCTCATTGCCTCTTCCTTCTTTGGCAACATTGATGGTCGAATGTCAAGAGTGGAGTTGAAAAAATAAACTATTTTTTAAATATAAAAAACAATTAAAACTTGTTTTGAGTGTTTTTGAAATAACATAGTTGTTAAAAAAAATGTTTTATTCTTTCATTTTCCTTTTTTTTTTAAATATAAAAACTAAATATAAAAATAAAAAGAAAAAAAATGATGGAAAACATGCTCTTAAATTTTTGCGTGGTTTCATTATCATGTTGTCATGTACATTGCATTGTTTATTTTATTATGTAGCTCACTTCAATTTAATATTCAAGGTGATGTGGCCCACTCAACCGTGTATGTAGGAAATTTATGACAATCTAGCCAACAGAGGAGGTGTAGGACACTATAAGAAAATTTAATGCAAAGGGTTAGGCTGCTTTATCATTAAGAAATAATCTAAAGAGCATAGTTTACCATTTTGGTCTATAATCTTGGAGGATCTTATAGACCAACTCAGTGGGTTGGCTGCAAAGCCAAGCATAGGGCAGGTTGGTTAACCTTCTCTCATGAATGAATTGGTTTTTAATTAGTTGGTAGGATCATTGAAACAATGAGTTTATTATTAGTTATATTTGTTTCCTTATTTTAAAATTTATTATCAGATTGTTATTTATTTAGTTATTTCGAAATTTGTTTGAAGTTTTCTTATTTAGGTCACTTGTAAGTTCTTTTAGGCCCCATAGGAGCATAGCATAGATCAATGAAGTTGTTTTCTCTTATCCTACTTCCATGGTTGCTCTACCAAGCCTTCTTCATTGCCCCAATAGGCCTCTCGGACCCCTCTAGGAAGGTTATTGGGACCTTCCCAAATCAACCCTCGCTCTTTTGCGGCCTCTAACAACCTTCTAGTGGCAACCCTCTACTCCTTGCTTTTCTTATGACCGGAATTGATTCCAAGGGACCGTGGAAAGGTATAATTATTTTTTTTTTAATTTTTTTGGCAATTAGTGTAGGTGTTTGATAACTTTGTGAAAATCATATATCTCTTTCTTAAGAGTTCTAAAATCTCAAACTTGTGAAATGAGGATCAAATTTGGTGTCAGAGTATATATTTTCTCTTGTGCCAGTAACAAGCAACCATGGAGAAAATAGGAGTGGGTATTAGCTTTGATTTTGATCCAAATATTGAGTCCAAGAAGTATCAGTAGTCCCTAGATAGTTGACTTACAAACTTGGAAGTTCTTAAACTACTACTTATCACAAGGGAATGGAGAATTTGGAAGATATGTTTCAAACATTTTGGAATGGATAACTTCTCTTAATAATAGACATGACCACTCTATAGATCATAATCGTCATCTTATTTTAAAAATCATGGTATTCAATGTATACTCGATGATGAAGATGTAGGAGTATTTGTGGATAAAGAAGAATATTTGTTAGAATTTTGCATGATAACCGACTTCCATTGAAGGTTGAAGACTCAATTCTACCCTATCAAAGATGAATATGGGAAGTGGATCTTGCGGTATTGACTAAGGCAAGGGTTTTGACAAAATGTGCAAGAGTTCATAATGTAATCTAGAAGAAACGAATTAATTTTCAATGTTTCATTTGAGGAGATTTCAATGACTCAACATTTATGAAATATATAGTGAGGTTCCCTGAGTCACTCTAACAGGAATTAACATTTTTCTCAATTTCTTCTGTTGTTGAGGATATCATTAAAAAACAGCAGGGTAGTCGGTGAAAAAGAAAAGTATAAATGAGCCCAAAAAAAAGGTGAAAAGGGAAAAGACCAAAAGAATAATAATAGAGCCTCTTTGCTTTTTCTGCCAACTCTGAGGCAATAGCAATATGAATATCTGGACACTTAATTCCAAGTGACATAGGGATGCAGAAAAGGCAAAGCAAATGATGACCATTATTATGGAGAAGATACATTAAATTGGCAGAGTGCAGCAACAGAACCCATGGAGAGAAGTCGATAGCTTATCTCAAGTCTACAAAGCTATACAGGAAGTTGAACAAGCTTTGATAGCAGTTTGACTAGCAATCAAGCTAGCTACATCAATTGTTCAATCAACTATTTGGACAACAAAAATAGTTAAAATAACATCTTGAATCATAACAACTGCATACTGAGCAATGAAACAATATATCAGTCAAGATAGCCAATACAATTATAGTTGTAGTTTGGTTAGCAGTAGCAACCACTTGACCAATGAGAACAAGCTAATAATGAGTTTAACTGGTTCTACAACTAAGTCTAGATGGTCATTCTCTCGATCATCTTTAGCTTGGGGAGCCGAAAAAACTTGATCTTCATATTGAGCTAGAGATAAAGGCACATACAATTTTGTGTTATTGTGGTGGATTAATGAGGAGGTTGAATATGAAGTGCACAAATAATGTACTTTAAAGTACGTGATTATGAAGCATTATATTGATGGGGTCATCCATGTAATATTTCTTTTAATTTTTTGCCACATGATCATAACAAGTCTATTGGAAGCCCAATGCCATATATTGCCACAAACAGCAGGATTATTAACTAGTACAAGATGGTAAAAAATTCTTATTAAGTAGTCTCTTTCCTTTCTCTCTTGATTTTCACTAACTCAAAGGAAATCAAGTTTTTTTTCTCCCATTGCTCACAAATGTTATGACCACATGGTTTTTAACCATGAAATTGAACAAAAAAAAAAAAAAAAAAAAAAAAAATCCCATTCCTTATTTTATTGAGGTTGACAACCATCAATACTATTGATGAATTTAATTGACGCCTAATAATGGTATAACTATGCCAACCTCTTCTTTTACAGTGGAAGCAATACCAAGAACCCTCTTCTCCTCCTTTTTTGTTTGTTTTTTCACCTGATTTAGTTTCCAATAATCTGCTTTTGAATGGCCCTTTTTCTAAGAGTAGTTGCAGGAAGGCTTCCTTTTTTACCTTTTGTCATTTTTTGGCTGGTCATTGTTTCATTTGTAGCTTTGATAAAACTTTGGCTCTTTTGACCATCTTTCCTTCTCTTCTAACTAACTGACTAAATTGGGAATTTTCAGTTGCCACATGATCTCTTTACAATGATCTACAGTAATTTTTATGAGATTGTCCCGTTCCATAATATTTAAGGAAAATACATTTCACTTGAATTCTGTAATGCACTCATGGACTGATTGTTTATATATTTATCTCGATGTTGCCTGTCGATTCTTTTGATCCATCTGTTATCTCAATGTCCAAGGTGATAGATTTGAGCTGTTAGAACCGTCTTGAATTGTGGCCATCTTCTGTGATAAGTCATAGTTCAATTACTCTATGCTTCACAACATCAATTCTTGTAATGATATATTGCATTGAGCAAAAGATATCCTTTGACTATAGTATACTAATAAAAAGAAAATAGGTTGTTAAGGCCTCGAACAGATTCTGTACCTTGTCACATCCACTATGCCATTAAAGGTGGAAAATTCCAGCTTGGCTTACTCCTTGAAGGGATGTGGGTTTCTAATTGAGCATTGGTATTTATTTGTGGGTGGAGCTTCCATTTATCTTGAATAGCCTCAGATAATCAATTGGTCCTAACTCGACTTGTGGAACTATCCCTTCCATTCCTGTGAACACAAATTGTTTTCTAAATCAAAACTACATTTTCAACTATTACTTTTTATAAATGTAGAGATGGTTGGTATTGCAGGAGCCACTTTCTTCCTTAGCAGCTGAGTTTGAGTCAGGCAGCCCCATCCTCAAGGAGAAAATCCGGGTTGGTTGCATTATGATCTCTTATAGGATTAATTTTTAGATTTATTTGTGAGACACTTCCTATTTTACATATTTACCATTATAATATTTCACATGCAGTTACTTTCGGAACAATATGCAGCACTGAGGCGAACACGGGGAGATGGAAACTGCTTCTATAGAAGCTTTATGCTTGCTTATTCTGGTAAATTTACATACACTTCTCTTCTGATCTTTTTGTCCGGCAGTATCAGATTTGCTTTTCTGTATTTAATGAGAAACTATTTTTGAGGTTTCTAGGAGCACATTCTAGAAACACAGGATATTGCTGAGGCTAAGCGAATTACTGGAAAGGTTGAACAATGTAAGAACACTTTGCAGAGCCTTGGCTACACCGAATTTACATATGAGGATTTCTTTAGTGTAAGTTGATTAAAAACTCATATAGTTATATTTTACAATTTATTTTTTGCGTGGTTGTACAAAACCAGCCAACAGCTTGATTCACCAACCCAAAAAGAGAAAAGAAAGTTAATCGAAGGGAATAGTCCTTGCAGCTGTAGGTTAGTCTGAGAGTTTAGAATATTCAGTTCTTATGCAGATGTATGCCTGTACATGACTGACTATAGGCAGCTTCATTGCATTGTTATAGACATTCATGATTTTTCCATGATGGTGTCTCTTTTGCCTATTCTCTGATAGCACATTTGATACCAGGCCTATAGGGATTAGCAGGGTGCATACTTTACCGTATATTTACTTGCCTCTTAAAATTACTGAAGTCTGATCTGGTTTGTTCCTAGAGACAAACTTGCACCAAATGAATCGTTGCAGAGCTTTTTTGTATTACTTTCTCATTCTTGAAAATTGTATCGTTGGCCCCTTTCAACCTTGTATTTGTTTCAAGTCAATACCATTCTGAAACTGCCTGCCTTTCTTGAGTGATAGAAACCTGCACGGGCCTGTCTAACATGGGTAGCAAGCTAAGGTTTTGCCTTCCATATATGTGTCTACCTGCCTATCTTTTAGTATTTTTGATGCTCTGTAATTCTTTCAAGATGTTCATTGTCGAGTAATCATAGAGTTACGTGACAGTCTCGTGGAAAATAACTTTTGACAATTTTTTTTTAATTTTATTTCCAGATATTCATGGAGCAGCTGGAAAGTGTTCTGCAGGGGAAAGAAGCTTCCATAAGGTATACGTCAATAGTGAATTGACTTTGGTGCTCTTTATTTAAATTATTGTTGAAATTTTATTCTATATTTCTATTTTCTGTGAAATATGTTATGTACTACGCTTTTCTTTAATGATCTTGCTTATAAAGGGAGTTGGTGTGGTCATTTGTATTTTAGCATGGAGGAGCTTTTATCAAGGAGCCGGGATCAATTTGTCTCTGACTATGGTAAGAGAACTTTTGCTCCTAACTTTGCACTTGTATTTATTCTCTTCAAAGATCCTGATAATGTTTCTATGGTAGTTGTAATGTTCTTTAGATTTGTCACGTCTGGCGAAATTCGTAAAAGAGCAGAATTTTTTGAACCATTTATTGCTGGTTTGACAAATACAAGTGTTGATCAGGTCAGTTGTGCTTTTACCAAATTAATATCTATGCTTCCATTTTGTTTGCCTATCTGAAATAACCTATCTTTAACTTTGAGTGTAGGATTATAATTTGATGATGGGTCTTTGTTGTTGATATGGAAATTCGCTTTGGGGACAGGGCTCCATGGTTAATTTAATTTTTTAATAACAAAAATATATGAGCTATGGAATCCTTTTTGGATCTTAATAGATTTTGTGGGGAGTTGACTCCTCTTAAAACACAGTTAGCATTTGCAAAGGTCTTTTTTAGTGGAACACGCTAATCATCTAAGATATCTCAAGTAACTTAAGGTAGTGTTGGTTAAAGCTAAGTACTAGCTATGCTATATTAGTGGATTCAACTACTGGGATGGCATACATATTTCATTGGATTGCAAGATAATATTTAAATAAATCCTAGATTCTTAATAAAGAAGATAAATTATAAATTTACAAAATTAAAAACCAAAAGTGCAGGGGTTACCCAATTATTGATGATCAAATAACCAATTTTATATCTGTGTTGGTGTTGCCAAGGAGAGTAGAGGTATTAGATTTGACTTATGTTAAGAAAAGTAGGGGTAGACCTAAAAAGACTTGGTTAGAAAATATTAGGAATGACCTTTCTTTATTAGATTTAAACGAGAATTTGACTTTTAATAGGACACAATGGAGAAAAAGGATTCATGTAGCCAACCCCACGTAGTGGGATAAAGGCTTGATGTTGTTGTTGGTGTTGCCAAGGAATTGCTAAAGGAGAACTTGATTGTTGATGATGATCTAGATGCTGTTATGCTCTTATGTTCAGATGCCGAAATTTGATGGGGGTGTATGTAGAGGATTTGTGGTGGAAGGAGTTCTGTCTTTCTTGTAGTGGTATTGGAAGGATGGTGAAAGGGTAGTTTACTTGAGGTAATGCTCTAGTAGCTTATGATGAGTGTTCGAGAGATGCATTATGGTGAAGATTTTTTTTATGCTTAGATTTATAGGGAAGTGGGGCTTGCCTAAGAGCTCTTAATTGTAGATAAGGGTTTCGGGTTGTGAAATTTATGGGAAAGTCTTTGGAGTCTATTAAGGTTCAAAGTTATGGTAGAAACTTAGGGCACTTACGTTGGGTTTCTTGGATTTTGATGTAGTCCGAGAGCTTTGATAGAAACTAAGTTTTGATGAGATATATAGAGAGAGTTATAAAGGATAGTTATGGTTAGGATTTGAGTGGGGAAGGTCGGAAATTCTTCACCGAAGGAATTTCATCTATGGAAGTTCATCAAGCCATTTGACACATAAGTGGGGAACTCCAATTGGAAAATCAAGATAGGCAATCTCAATCTAGTATTGAAGTCCAATGTAAATACACATCAAACATTCAAACAATTCCATACTGATTTGGGGTTAAAATAATAATTCCTAAAAATAGAAAATCTCAAAATTTAAATTTAAATTGGAGTTGCCTATGAATGCTGGAAAGCACTCTATGAATTGTGGAGAGATTTATCTATAAGATTTGAATTGAGGGACTAAGCCTTGGATTGAGGAGAGGGCCCGACAATAACTTGAATTTGAATGAGGGTCAACTATGCCTTTTCCAAAACACATTTCAATTGAAGTTTATAATGGATTTAAATAATTGCATGGCTCATGCAATATGGTGATACTTGGTTTGTGATCTTGTCACTGACCTATGCGGTACCTAAGGTTGTTATATCTCAACCAAACAATAACAAAAACATTTACAAGCCTTTATCTTAGTACGTGGGGTCGGCTACATGAATTTTTTTTCTCCATTGTGTTTTATTAAGAGTCAAATTCTCATTTAAATCTAATAAAAATAAGGTCATTTCTAATACTTTTTAACCAAATCCTTTTAGGTCTACCTCTATTTTTTTTTAAATTAGATTGACTTTAATACATTTACTCTCCTAGAAATGTTTAAAATTGCGTATTCGGGTATTGAGGCGTTTTTCATTCGTGAGGCGAGGCGTAAGCCTCAAGGCGTTTTGAGGCGTAAGCCTCAAAATGAAAATATTGCGTAAACATAAAATGAAAATTTTTTTATATACTAATGAGTGAATAATATAAACATAAAATAAGCATAAGATAAAAGGTGAAATCAAAATATCCCATTAATAAGACAACATGAAATATAATTCAACTCAAAATTCTATCTTTCCCAAATCCCATTATTCTTTTCATTAACATATAATTCAAATTTCCAAAAATAAATAGCAATGACATATCACATAAGAACTCATAAGTCATCAGCACTATCATCACTAAGGGGTTCTTCATTTGAATCATTATTATGATGAACTGCTCTCTCCCCTTCCTCCTCTTCTATAGAGTCCAATGTTGGGCATTTACTTCAAGATTTATGTAAGTTTTAATATATATAGCGTGAGGCGTAAGTCTCATGCCAGTGAGGTGAGGCGGGCCTCAACTAAGTTGAGGCGCAAGCCTCATAAAAAAAACTTGAGGCGTAAGCATCGAGGCGTTTTTTACTGGAATTGCGCAAAGGCGGGCCTTAAGGCGAGCCTCATATTGCGCAATTTTAAACCATGGCTGCGTTATTGGATGGCTCATATTTTATGAGACCAAACCATTTAAGGTGACTCTCTCTAGTCTTACTTGCCACTTGTTCGAATAAATTTTTTTATAATATAAAAAAAAGAAAAGAAAAAAAGAAAAAAAAAAAAAAACCAATGGGGGGAGAGGGGAAGAAATCGAACAAGCATGTTTTCATGATGTTCCTGTAGCAACTCATGCCTCAATTCGTATAAAAATGATAGAGAAATGACCGAGGACTTACACTAATTACAGTTTGAGAGGGCACGATCAATTGTGGTTTTGGAACCTCTGTCTATCCTAGTTGACTCCGGCACTTGCGCCTCCTTCTATTTCCCATGAGCAATCTTGCAGGTTCACCTCTCTTTGCATTCGAGCAAGCCCACACATGTGAGAGCAACCTCCTTGCCTGCATTGTTTGAATCAATCCCACTCAGCGTACGATCCGACCTCCCCTACGTGTGAATGAGACCTTCTGTGTCTGCCGTTCACCTCTAGTATATGTGCGAGCGATCATGAGTTGCTCGACCACCCCGCATGCGAGCAATCTCACGGCTGTCCGCAGCCTCCTATATGCACTCCACCTGCGTCACCAGGCGTCCAATCGAATCGAGGCACAAAGCTACCTCTTCTTGTTCTAAGCACGATTAAGACCTGAAGCTGCACCTCTGCACACATGAGCGAACATCGCTTCCGTATACTCCACTTGCGCGGGCTTGCACGAATGGAATTCTGCTGCCGCACCTCCTTTATGCACGAATGAGCCTAGGTCTTGAGATTCCTCCTACTATGTCGGGCTATTTCAAACCATATGTATGAGTATTAAAGGGAAATTGGTATATGCCTCTAGGTATATTTTGAGGAAAACTTCATGCCAAGTTATGTTTACATTTTTTTTTTAATTTTTTGGTATTATAATCCACCCCTCATTGAAATTTTGTCTTCAAAATTTATCTTAGCTGCCATCAAATAAATGAGGGAATTATGATCTTGTATCTTTTTCTTTCTCTCAGGTTGCCTTCTTTTCTGGCTTGTATTTTCATTTTACTTTAACATAAGAAATCTGACGGTTTCTAAGCTGGTTAGTGTCAAAATCTAGTTTTCTTTTTGGTTCTTCAGTGTAAGTCAGATTCTTCTGTAATTCAATTTCATCATGTGAATTTCTTTGATGAGCATCTGTAACTCATTTTCTCAACAGTGATACATGAAAAATATTGTGAATATCAGACATGTCGGTTGGAAGAGCAAGCTTGTAAGCAATTTTCTTAATTCTTTCAATAATTTCAAAAGGTCATATATACATAGGACTCAATTTGTCTTCTTGCCCAAATTTGGCTTACCTTTCACTTGCTTAACCTTTATAAATACAAGGTCCCCAATTTCAATCTCTACTGTTTTGTGCTTGGGGTCATAATACTTTTGCTAGCGATCCTGAGCAGTTTTTAATCTGTCTATAATTAATTTAATTTTCTTTGTTGCTTCATCAACTAGTTCTGGGCCCATTAATTGTTTTTCTCCTACCTCAACCAAAGTTAAGGGAGTTATGCTCTTTCTACCATAAAGGACTTTATATGACGTCATTTGTATACTTGATTGATAGTTATTATTATAAGCAAATTCTATCAATGATATGTGATCCTCCCAGCTACCTTTAAGATCTTAAACACATTCTCAACAGGTCTTCCAATACCTGGATGGTTCTCTTAGATTGACCATTAGTCTGAGGAATAAAAACTGTATTGAAATGCAGATTTGTGCCCAAGCTTTCATGAATGCTTTTTCACAGCCTAGAAGCGAATTTGCCATCTATATTTGAGATAATAACTTTTGGAATGTCATGCAATTTGACAATCTCTTTCATACACATGTGTGCCAATTTATCTATTGATTTAATTTACTTGATAGACAAAAAGTGAGCTGATTTTGTTAGTCTATTAATAATCACCCAAATGCTGTCATGTCCTTGTCTGAATCTTGGAAATCCCATAACAAAATTCATTGTAATTTCTTCTCACTTCTACTCAGAGATAAGTAAGAATTGCAATAGTCTACTAGGTCTCTGATGTTTAGTTTTCACAATTTGACATGCTTCACACTTAGACATATATTTAACATGTTCTTCATACCTGACCAATAGAAAAGTAATTTGAAATCTTTATACATCTTGGTACTGCCTGAATGAATTGTGTGGCCAGAACAATGAGCTTCTTGTAATATTTCCTTCCACAAGTCTTCATCACTGGGTACCCACAACTGAACTTTATGCTTAATAATTCATCAGTATCAACAGAAAGATTTGGTCTTTTTCCTAATCGGGCCTGCTTCATCAATTTTAAATGTTTGCTACTAATCTTTTGAGCTTCTTTGATACAATTTGTCAAAGTTGACTTTACTGTCATCTGATGCAAGTATTCCATTTGAAATCTTTAATATCCAAATGCAAATTTTTTATTTCCTTGATCAATTGAACTTCTTGTGTAATCATCCAATTTATCAGTCGTGGATTTGTGACTCAAAGCATCAATCACAATATTATCTCTTCCAGAACAATACTGAATATCCACATCATTATGCTTGATGATTTTCAACCATCTTCTTTGCCTCATATTGAGTTATTTTAATTGAAAATATGTATTTTAAGCTTTGATGATTAGTAAATATTTCACATCATACCCCATATAGATAATGCCTCAAAATCTTCAAAGTAAATACCACTGCTGCCAGTTTTAGATCATGAGTATGATAGTTTCTTTCATGTGCTTCAACTATCTCGATGCATATGCAATTACCTTTTTATTATGTATTAGAACATATCCTAAACCCTTTAAAGAAGCATCGCTTTAAAGCAAAAATTCTTCCGTTCCTGAGGGGAGTGTCAATATTGGTGATGTAGTCAGGTGCATCTTAAATGCCTGAAAGCTTTTTCACACACACCCTATTTTGACCCCCATAGTCAATTTAGAGTGTAACTGAGAAGGAGAATTTGAATAGATCTCCTTACTAATACCCATTATGAACTACCTCTATCAGAATCAGGGAGTAAGAAGTAGCCTATTCAGAATATCCTAATATATCAAGTTTTATACTTTATAACAAAAAGCATATGTAAAATATCTCAAATGAAATGCACACTTTAAATGAAATTCAAAGATTTACTAAACTTTTTAAATAACATTTACATACCCAAAAGTGTATGTATAACTCCTCAGATATACCCAAAGTGTATATACACAAAAGAGGATTCAGCTGTCCTGACAACTACCCCACTAGCTCATTCTCCGTACTTGCAATATAACCATTGCTAATATGCTAGAGCTCAATCAAATAAACAAACACTATATAAGAAATAATATCCCTTAAGCCCATAATATTTTGCTTTACATGGATTTCTCACTAGATTTAAAATACCTTGGTGTATGCTTTTTGCTGATAATTCTTCTTGTTGATAAGACTAGAGAGGGAGTTGAAGGTAAACTTGATATGGAGGTCAACCTGAGTCCAGTAGATCTAAAACGGAATATATGTAATTTTAGTA
Organism: Dendrobium huoshanense; assembly: GCA_016618105.1. Lineage (NCBI taxonomy): Eukaryota > Viridiplantae > Streptophyta > Magnoliopsida > Asparagales > Orchidaceae > Dendrobium > Dendrobium huoshanense. The sequence goes on from CM028358.1 coordinate 21,433,578, forward strand.
TAATATAGTGAGGGGATTGTGACTTTGGGCGATCAAGTCATTAATAAGTCTTGTTGACTATTGTTCAATATGGTGAAATAGATGGGGATATTATCCAGAATTTATGGTTGAAGTGGAGGAATGCAAGTTGTTATGTGATAGAAATGTACCCCTCAAACTTAAGGGAAAATATGATGGTTAGGCCTAGATGGTGCCGAATTTTAAAAGAGAAGCATAATACTAAGTTAAGTGTGACAGAGATAATTCAGGTGGATGAGTGGCTTTTAGAGATATACGAAATTATATGTGAAAAGGTGGGTCCGAAAGATAAGATTAGAGAGAGTCACCTCAACTAAAACGGCGGCCTTCCGATGACCCGGTTAGAATAGAGGTATTAGATTTGACTTATGTTAAGAAAGGTAGGGGTAGACTAAAAAGCTTGGTTAGAAAATATTAGGAATGGCTCTTTATTAGATTTAAACAGAATTTACTTTTAATAGACACAATGGAGAAAAAGGATTCATGTTCGACCCCATTGAGATAAAGGCTTGATGTTGTTATTGTTGTATATAAGAAATAATAATAATATTTTGACAATTGATTTAAAATACAATAAATTCATTTAAAATTTAATATCACTTTTTGTCTTGTTGAGAATACCTTTAAACAAGTCATATGTGGTTAGACTTTTACACCATTCTAATTTTTTAATTAAAAGTTGGGTCCGAATTCTCAACTTTTAGACCTCTCTCTCATTAAGACTGTCTTCCCAACATTTAAAATTTCGAGAGTGTAGGCTTACTTTTATGTCTTTCACCTTTACTTGTGCAGGCTTATCCCCAATTTATGTCTTATTTCACATTTCCAAATACAAATTTTTTTTGTTAACAATCATAAAATGTGCTGTTATAATTCATACTTAATGAATCAACAATTTATAGATAGATAAATTGGCATAAATTGAAATAATTGCTATCATAAATATAACAAAATTGAATTTACAATTATATAAAAGTTTAAATATTTCTTATGACATTGTTTGGGTATATCATCTCATTTTTCAGAACAGTCAGATAAATTGGTTCACCTAAAATACCTCGATTCCTTTTTCTTTTGTATACTACTTCCACCAAACTTCTCCTCATTCAATACTATCCCTACCTCTCTTCCAAAACTCCTCTACTACCCTTCTTTTTTTCCTCTTCTTTACTATTTTCTGCAACAACTGCAGCCCTCTCGTTACAAAATTTGGCAAACAACCCCTTGTTTTTCCCTACTTTTTTAATGAAAAATTCAGCAACTAGCAGCAGCAGTCCTTCCCTATGTCCTGAATTCAGCAAACATTAAGTTCAGTAAACACTGCATCAGCCCTTACACAACTTGTCTTTGTTTCCTTGTTGAATTCTATTTCCTTGCTGAATTCAGCAACATTAAGTCCAGCAAATACTAAATTCAACAAACCCTACAGCCCTTGATTGATTCCTTACCTGATTTCAGTCATTTCCTAATTCTAAATATTCCAATAGCATGCAACAACCTTTCCCAGTCAATAGCCCTCACGGCATCATCTAACACGACCCGCTGCTTTGAACTCCAGAGAGGATGGCAGGATGGGAAGCTATGATGCACGGACACGGACACGGCAACACGGACACGGGACACGGCTTTTTTTGAAAATATAGGACACGGGTACGGCACGGACACGGCAATACATTTTTTTATATAGTGTATATGTATTAATATAATATCATATTAAAAATGATAAATAATAATAAATGAATGACATGATAACTTGTCTAGCTTATAATATAAAATATTTAGTACAAAATATCTAGTATAACCGCAAAAATATAAGCAAATAATCACCTACTACAACATCAAGCATTCAAGCTTCAACTACTAGGATTAGCTTTAGAGGTTTGTTTTTGGCCTTCAATATCATCATCATTGAATATCACTACTTTCAACTCTGGTTCAACAAGAGAAAGATTTGTAATTATACAAAAAGAGAGGAGATGAAAATACCTTCACTGTCAAAGAGAAATGAAAATGAGAATATTCGATGAATGTGTATTAAATGCAGACGTTGATTTGGTGTTGTGGATATGAAATAAGAAATTTAGTTTAAATCTCGCCAAATATAAGAAATTATATTTTAAAAAAATTAAAATATTTAAGATACGCGTGTCGGACACGCGCGTCCAATTTGTTTTTAATATTTTTTTAATCGAACACGTTTTCGGCTTGTCCGACACGTGTCGGAGGAGTGTTGGACCAGTGTAGGACACGGTGTCGGACACGGTGTCGGACACTGCATGCCTCTTTGAGGAGAAGTGTCGGTGCATCATAGATGAGGAAGAAATGGGATGAAGGAAATACCTTTTTTTTTACTTTACTTATATCTTCATATAATATACTAATGTTTTTCCCATTAACCCATTTCCTTAATTCCAGCCATAGGATTGCAAATCAGACATTGCATGCATGTTTAAGTGGCAATTCTACTAGTGACAAACAAGATTTTGTTATAATAAAATTCATTTAATGTCAAATAGGTTTAGCAGCTATTAAATGAACATAGAAAATGTTGATATAATAAAATTCATTTAATGAAAACATATTTTTGATATACTTATGTATTTCAAATGGATCAAAATCGAAATTAAAATTTAATGAAAATAAGGTTGACATTTTCCATACGAGTGATAAAATAGGGAATGATTTGGAAAATGTTCATGCTTACATTTGACAGAACTTTGAGTATTACAAATTCAGCATAGGTTACAAAGTGATACATACTAATGTTTCTCAAAATCAAATTGATGGGTAGGTCTACTATGAAGTTAATGATTCATGCCAGGTTCTATTATGAAAGCTATACATTTGTTGAGAGATTTGATGGAGAAAGTTAGAGAGGGTAAGGAGGATCTATAAATTTATTTATTGATTTAGAGAAAGCTTATAATAAAGTTTCAAGAAAGTGTTTTGAAGAGTTCTAGAAAAGAAAAGAATTAATAATATTTATATTCAAGTCATTAAGGATATATATATATATCTTCTATTTAAACACAAAGTGGTTTGAGCAAATATTTTCTTAATTTAAGTTGGATTATATCAAGGATCAACTTTAAGCCAATATCGTTTTGCTTTATTCATAGATTTCTTACTAGACATTTGCAGGAGGATGTATCCTAGTGTATGCTTTTTGCTTGATGATATTCTTCTTGTTGGTAAGACTAGAAAGAGAGTTGATGAAAAACTTGAACTATGGAGGTCAATCTTAGAGTCTAAAGGTTTTTGTTTGAGTAGATCTAAAATTGAATGCATGAAGTATAATTTTAGTAGTAATAGATCTAGTGGTGGGATTGTGACATTGGGCTACAAGTCATTAAAAAGAGTGCATGCTTTATATATCTCAGGTCTATTGTTCAAAGTAATAGTGAGATAGATAGGGATATTTTTAGTAGAGTTCAAGTTGGATGGTTGAACTGGAGGAATGCATCCGGCCTGTTGTGTTATCGAAATGTACCCCTCAAACTTAAGGGAAAATTTTATAAGATGGTGGTGAGACTTGCAAAGATATTGTGGCCATTAAAAGAGAAGAATAAAATTTAGCGTTGAAGGTATGAGGATGCTCAAGTGAATAAGTTTGGGTTTCGAACACCGGATGACGTAGAGAATAAAAGGTTTAACCTAGAAAACATGCAAAACAAGACAAATATAACAGTGGAACAGGTTGGAGTAGCTGCCAGTAGGCCAGGTAAGATTAGTTAGAGAGTTGTTTAGCATGGTTTGGTCATATAAAACATCGACCTTCGATGACCGTGTTAGGAGAGTAGTTATGCATTAGAAGAGCATGTCTAATTTATTAATAAGAAAGACTCAGATAAGCCATCCGTTTCCTTAGCGAGCAGGCCGGTTAAAGCAAACCGGAACCGGTTTGAATCGGACCGCCGGTTCGAGCGGTTCGCAGCGGTTTTTTGCGAACACTAAAAAGACTCGGTTAAAAAATATGCAAAACAAGCATAAAAAAGGTTGGAGTAGCTCCAGTGGCAGGTAAGATTTTTGTTAGATTTAAATGAGGATTTGATTCTTGGTTAAAAAATAGTTAGATTTAAATGAGGATTTGATTCTTAATAGGATACAAAAATAATAATTATGTAGCTGATCTTACACAGTGGGATATAGGATCATTGTTATTTTTATGGAAAATTTATAAAGGACTAAAACAAATTTCAATATATCGTACATAACCCTCTTTAAGAAGATTTCTTTAATGGAGTCAAGCTAATCAAGATTTATTGCCAACCTAGTACTTGCATAAAGTTCCTCAATCCATTTGTGATAGTAATTTATAGGTTGTAGAAGAAGTATTCCTTGCTTTTGATGTCTAGTACTGCAATTTTCTAACAATCTTTCAAATGAAGATATTAATTGACCTCATAGTCCAAGAGAATTTTCATAAGCTGTGCAAGGTGCAAAATCCTCACCCATAATTTTTGGGGGATGGGGATGGGAGATGAACACAACCTTTGCTTTATCATTTGTCGAAGCCTAATAATTTCTTGTAATGTACATGCACTTCTCAAAGTTCATTTGGAAGGGATTTAGGTTGTTAAAAAGTCTAATGAGGGATATATATAATTCAGCAAAGAAATGATGAAGATATTTATGTGAACCTAAAGATTTCCTTAGCAATTTGGTATTCCAAATGAAGTTTCATAAATAATCCATGAACTTTGTAGATGGGTTGTAGCACATATAAATGATGATTATTATCTTACTGGTAGTTGTGTGACTCTTGCACATCCTTACCTACCTCTGAAGTCATTGATTTGTGAAAGTTATCTTATGGACATGTGGTGGTGTTCATAGAAATTTTTTGAAATGTGGGGAATAATTTACTTGGAGCATGCTTACCAATCATTATTCATTATAATTTTGTTCATGAACAAGGCCTAAAGGATGATGTTCACCACATTTGTTGAGATTTTATGGACGTGTGTGTTGGCTATGCTATGAGGAGTGATGATATATTGCCTCATCTCATTCCAAGACGAGAATGATGCTCTTCCAAGCTTTTTAAGGACATCCTTCTCATATTTTTTCCTATACTCCAAGAGTCATGACCATTGACTTGGTAGATTAATTATTGAAGTTCAAGATAGTAAAAGAGAGCATCATTCTCGTAGTCATAGTTTTGTTGAAAAGTTCTCGAAGTGGGTGTTTTTCTTGATCTAGGCCTCCAAGTTTCTAGTTGTTTGCTTATTTGGTCTTAGTTGAAAATAGTATCCCCCAACCTAAGTATTCTTAGGACTATATAAATGAACTAAGTTGAGCTTAGTACTATATTGTTCAAGCTCATTTATTTATTTTCTTATTTAGTTTGAACCAAACTACAACATGGCTTGATTCTAAATTATTGTTCAAGTTTGTTTATTGTTTTTCTTATCTAGTTCAAGTCAAAATTAAGCTTTAAACAATACTAACTAATTATGTGTTTGATGTTGTTAATTTTAATATATAGTCCAATTATTAGATATAATTTAATTTATATATTTTAATAAAAATTGGCATAATTCATAAGGTGCTAGTTAAGTTTTATAAAATTTAAATGCAACAACAACAATAACAACAACAACAAGCCTTTATCCCACTATATGGGGTTGGCTACATGAATTCTTTTTCTCCATTTTGTCCTATTAATAGTCAAATTCTCATTTAGATCTAATAAAAAAAAGTTTATTTCTAATACTATCTAGCAAAGGTCATTAATAAGAAAATATTTAAACTTATCTATCTAACAATTTGTTTGATATTTTTATTGTACATAATTTTAATATCGCACATAAATTTTAAAATATATAAATTATAAAAAATTGATATAATAAAATAGAATAAATCATTAAATAAAAAATAAGCCATCATTAAATAAGTATTTTATCATGTTTTTAGGATGCTACTCGTTAAACAATAGAATATTATAAATGAAAAAATGAGTCAGTGTTCAAATTTGTTCATTTATATAGCAAGATTTAAAATTTTTTCTTTTCAAGTTTGTTTAGTTATGTGAATAAACAAACAGAAGAGCATTATATGAATGAGTTTATAGTTTTTCATGTAGTGCACTTGTTCATTTTTCAGCCTCAAGTATCCTTATGCATGCTGTACAATGAACTCATGAGTCTGGTTGTAGAATTTGTTATTAATGGAAAGACCAAGGATTCTTCTTTTTTAGTATATTTTTTCTTAGTATGGGTCTCCCTGCCTTTTTGGAGTACGGGGAGCTCTTTTAGTTAAAAGCTAGATTTTTTGCATTGTTGCTGGTTCGTTTCAAATAATGAATAAAGCTTTCAATTGTCCATTTTTAGCAGTCACAAGGTGTAGGCCTTTATTGGTTTTAGGGGTAGCAGGTGTATCTTCATCCTTACGATTCTTTGGTTGGGAGGGAATAAGTTTAATCTTTTTACCGTTATGTTTAAATACGCAGGTATTTATTCTCCCATAAATGTGGACATCGTTGTCAAAAAGCCACGGGTGACCAAGGATGATCTGACCAACATCCATAGCCAAAACGTCACACCAAATCTTTTCTTGATATCCATCAAATGCTATAGGGATGAGGCTCCTATCCTTAATTTCAATTGCCGTTGAGTTAATCCATACAACCTTATAGGGATTTGGGTGGGGTGTTGCCTTGATATTAAGTTTGAAAATCATGGCGGAGGAGACAACATTAATGCAACTTCCAATGTCTATGATGACTTTACAACTCTTGTCTCCTATCTTGGTAAAAGTGTGGAAAATAGACGTCCTATGCCAGTCATCATTAGGTTTAGGGTGGGACAACGCACATCTAACGACTTGTAAGGCAACAAGTTCATTCTCAGTGAAGGAGTCTTCTTCCTCATCAACATGATGAACTAAATCAGTCTCAGATTCGTCTTCGTCTTCATCCACTTCTTCAATTATGGTGACCTTATAGGGACTAGAACATTGCGATGCAATGTGCCCATACCCATGACACCTATAACACTTGGTTCCTGAAGTGGCTTTGGGAGTGTCACATTTGGGGGCTTTGCCTTTGAAGTCTGGGCGGTGGAGCTGGATTAGTAGTTGGTCGGTTAGCCATCGAGCTCGTGGATCGGTTTTGGGGCTGGTTGGTGGAAGTTCGATACGGATTTAGGCGAGAGTCAAAATGCTTAGTGTGGGAATGGGTCTTGGACTCCCCGAGGTCAAGTACTAGACTGCAGGCTGCCTCTAACGTGTCTATTCCTCTCACAAAAAGTTCAGTTCGGAGATCTTCCCTAAGGCCAGCTCTAAACATGGATAGGATTTGTGTTGGGGTAGCAGATTCTTCTCCATTGCAACGGATCAGGAAATCGTCGAATGTGGAGATGTAATCTTTAACGGGCTTGCTCCCCTGGGTCAGCCTATTCCATTTATCTAGGAGCTTGGAGTAGTAGGATGGAAGGAGGTATTTTCTCATAAGCTCTTGCTTCATAGTTCCCCAGTCGGTGATGAGATGTTAGCCTCGAGCCTCACGCATATTTTCTAAATTTGTCCATTACAGGTTGGCTCGACTAGTTAGCTTCATTTTGGCGAACCTGACTTTTCTGGCTTCCGAAATGTTGTACCATCTGAAATAACTATCCATCACTTTGAGCCAATCTAAGAAGACTTGAGGGTCAAGGGTTCCATCGTATGTCGGGGCATCAATTCTAATGTTCTTAAGCAATTGAGCATTATTATCTCTCCAAGGGTTCTCATTTCCTAGGGTGTCCTTATTGGTCCTATGGTTATGACGGTAGTGATCTCGTTGTAGTCCATGATCGATTCTGGTGTCATCACCATAAGGTGAATGTGGCCTAGAATGGGTGTAAATAGCAGGGTTTCCTATGCGCTCTATGTTATCCAGTCGGTCACTTGTTTGGCGCCTAAAGTCTGCTAAGTCCGTCTGGGTGTTTCGGATTTGCTGCGTAACAGTTCCCAGTTGGCCCACTATGAGGTCTAGAGTTGCCTGGAAATGTTTCGGATCCATGGGTGGAGGCTAGGTGTTGCTAGGGGAAGTACCAGGGTGGTGGACAACACTTAGACACTAAGGTATAATGCTCCTAAGGCCATTAAATGATGCTGAAATGTTGAGGACAACAACATACCACAAGGAGTTAAGTTGTCTAAGTGTTAGGGGCAGGTTTTAAAGTGTGGACAACAACTTATCACAAGTTTATGGTCGCCTAAATGTCACTAAACAGTGCAGGAATTTACTGGACAGCAAAAACACACTAGGGAATGAAATGCTTAGATGATGTAATGCTTGCAAACAAGTAGAGAACTATGTAAGTAACTTCCTAGGATGACTTCTAGCACATGTAAAGCATGCTAGCCATGCTCTGATACCAAGATGATGTGAAACCAGGAATTGTTTTCTTAAAGATTAATAAAGTTTGTTGGAGTAATGATTAAAATAACTTTAAAGCTTCTCAAAATTGAAAACTCAAGAAAGATCTTAGAAGTAAACAATGCTTAGGCAATCCATCACAACTAAATTTGCAAGTTCTTTAAAATAACAACTTAAACAAAAGTAATGAAATGATTAGTCAACTAGAATCCGGCGGTTAACAAAGCGATCGTCTCACCTTGAGGCTCAAAGTCACTCTTCTACGTCTAGGGTTGTCGGAGGAAGAAGAACCATACAAGAAACGAAATCACTCCGAGGTAGACGACATCGACGATCCGTAGTGATGGAGAGGGAGGCGGCGGCGATGGAGGTGGAGAAGCGGGTGGATGTCCGGTGATGGTCCAATCGTAGTCTTGGAATTGATCGTCTATGACGTCCACGAGAGTGAGAAGGATGCTCAAATAATCTTCAACCGTGTCGTCGAAGCCAAATCCGACGTCGAAGAACGGTGAACGGGTGATGTGGATGTCTCCATGGACGTTGAATACCAATCCGCTATCAATCTCGGGATCCGCCATGCATGGTGGGATTGAATAGGAAAGAAGAAATAGAGAGGTGGGAGAGCTTGCTGTGAGCTAGGGAGAGGGAGAGGTGGTGGAACCGTGGCCTTGGAGGAGGGAGGAGGGATGCCGTCGGTTTGGGAGTGGGGAGGAGAAGGGGCGAGTAGGCTATGGGTTGGGATTTGGAGGGAGATTTTGTTTTAAGAAAATCTAAATTTGAATTTCAGATTTTCTTTGATAGAGGGAGAGATTAATTGCAATTAGAATCTCCCTAAATTAGGCTAGAGAGAGGAGTGGTTGGGGGGGGGGGGATTAATTGGCTACTTAATGTTGACTTAGGTGGCAAGTGGGGAGAGAAAATGATGAGAGGCGGGGCCGGCCACACATAGAGAGTGGAGAGAGTAATTGTAATTAGTGAGTGGGGTCCAAGTCACTAATCAAGGTTTTAATAAAATCTGAATTTTAATTTCAGATTTTATGAGAAAGGGAAGTTTCCAAATAAAAGGCTATTAACTAGGATTAATTTGAATTTCAAATTCAAATTGAAATCCAATTTAATATGATAGCCTTAAATCATGGAGATATTTTAGGAAGGTCTTCAATGGTTCTTGGAACAAGTTTGAATTTCAAATTTGAAATTCATCAAGGAGAGAGGCCGGCGGTTTCAAGGTGGGGACATGGGGGCACGGGGTGGGGTTGGACGGCCGGCGGGTGGGGGCTGCCTGGGGCCGGCGGCTTGGCCAATCCAGGGAGGGGAGGCGACAAGGATCAAAGGGGAAAGAAGAGGGAAAATTAATACGGATTCGAATGGCCACGGATTCACTCACCTTGATTGTTTCCAATCTCAAATCCTCACAAAGAAAACTTGGAAATAAACATAGAACTCACAAAGAGATCTATTTCTTCCGAAAACTCACTAAGAGATAAAAGGGGAATGAACTTACACAGAGAACACAAGAGCAAATTTTCATTTCATCAAAAACTACTTCAAATACAATGACTAAGCCTATATATAGGCCATCCGAAAAAAAAAAAACCATAAAGACGATATTGCCCTTGGGCTACAATATGCAATAACTTCCTCATAGGGATACAAATGGAAAACATAAAATATAAATGACATGAATAAAATAAAACATAAAAAATAAAGACTATGAATCATGGCTGTCACTCGACGACCCCTCCGTTGGTAGGTGTGTCGAAATCTCCTATGGATGTCCCCATCACATATTCTCCAGAGGTATTAACATCAGGTGGTATCAAATTTTTGAAAAAGAGTGGTAGTCTGATAAGAGACTAGTTGTTTCTTATCACATTGGGTTTTAGTTTACTGATGGTGATGATTCTTATGTTGAACAAGATGTGAAAATATTCGTTTTTGAGGGTGAGTTTAAGGAGTAGGATTGGAACCAAAGGAAGCACTAGTAAGGCCAATGAAAATGCTTGTAAAAGGTGTAGGGGTTAACAGAGATTTTTCAACGATGTTAGAAGTTATTGGAGACGAGTTGGCTCACGTAAAACTGATTTCAGATTTTAACATGAACTTGCAGACGTTTGAAAAGGATTCATAAAGTTGATTTTAAATTCTTCTGATGATGGTAAAATATGACTTCAGGTTTATATGCATTTATTTTTATAAACTTGATGGTGTGAATCCTAGTAATAAGCTAGTTTTTATACCACAAGTTCATGATTAAAAGCATTATATAGCTTATGAAAAAGACTTTTGCCCTGGCCACTGCCTTAAAGCCCCTTGTGTTGATGAGAGACTTTAGCCCTGTCCACGTCGTTAAATCCGTTTTATTGTTGAGGGAGAAAATAATATACTCAGCTATTGTTCTCGTCATTCAGGGAGTTTATGCTGAGAAGCATATGGATGAAAACCAGTCAGAGCTTACTTCTTTGGCCTTTGATTGCCCTCAAGATGGTTTTATCCATGCTGCAATTTAGACTTCGTTTGGGAAGACTTCCTTTCAACCTCTTAAAGCAACTTTTTAGTATAAAAAATTTAATTTTTTATTATAAAACTGCTTTATAAAGCAGTAAGAAAGCCGTCCCAAACGAAACCTTAATCCTCTTTTGTGATCTACTAGGCCTTTATTATTCTGATCCAGGAGGAAATGAGACATTTCATCATCATTTGGTGAATAGTGACTGCATTCGTATATTTTTGTTACCTTTCTCATCAGACTCTTATAAATCATAGCTTTTTGTCGTAGCAGTTCATTTTTTTTGCACTAAATTGATAAATTTCCTTTTGCTTGACCTTGTATTCCTGCTCAAGTCTGTCATCAAATTTCTCATCCATAATGATCTCTGGTTAAACAGTTTTGCAAATCATCTGTGGAGCCTATGGGCGAAGAATGCGACCACGTGCACATAATTGCTCTCTCAGATGCTCTTGGTGTGGCAATACGAGTCGTGTAGCTGGACCGGAGCTCATGCGACAAGGGTGCACTGGCTGTTAATCACCATGACTTTGTCCTACTGCTTCGGCCGATGAGAGTACAGAACCTTTTGTTACATTGCTGTACCGTCCTGGCCATTACGACATTCTTTACCGCAGATGACGATGACGGCGAATGTATTCGTAAGCAAGTGACGTAGACTAATCTCTTTTCAAATTAACCTTTTTTGGGGTGCGGACACCGGACAAAAAGAATTATCCGAATTTCTCTCTATTTATAGCAAAAGTGCAGTCAAAGCGTAGCTACTACAATAACAGTGCTTTGACTGAGCTTTACTGTAGACAGAGAAAAATCCGGATGTATTTCTCTGTCAGGTGACCGGACCTAATAATTTTCGGTTCACATGAGCTTATTTTCTTACATTTTATTCCACAGGCTAGCTGCCTCTTGGACTGGCTGATTTCAAAACCATACAGGACTTTGCTTCAGCTTTATGGATTTCACAGGTCATAGTGCTTGGTTAATTTTCTCTTAAGATCGTTGCATCAAACAAGTTGTTTAAACTCGCCAACAGCTGACTCTTACATATATTATTTCCTTTTGTTGAGATTCCTTGCACCGTAGGGCTAATTTACCTGCTATCATTTATTTGACAAATGACAAGTACAGATCTTTCATTGACCATTTTCCCTGCCATTGTTTGGATGGTAGTTTTTCTGTGCGGGTCCACATTAACCTTCAGTATAAATTGATATTAGCTTCATTTGAGATGATTTTTTTATTCTTTTTTAAAATAATTTTTTTAGTTTATATAAAAAAATTGCTTTAAAAAAGTATTATGAAAGCCATCCCAAACGAAGTCATAATCTCATGGATTGAAAATCAGTGCAGATTTATATAGCGGGTGTCAAATAGGTCACCTAAATTTATTTTAATCATATTTAATGGAAATCTTCTCAATTTTATTATTAACTTTGGTTAGTCAAATTGGTGATAATAGATTTTGATGGGTTGAAATCCATTCACAAATGGGGGCATTTTCATGCATATTGCTTAAATTTTAACCATTTGTAAATTTAATTTCTCAGATTATTGCCCAAATATGGTCAATAAAGTCAGCATGTTCAATGAATAATTTTTTTATATTAATTAAATGTAAAATAACAGTAATTTTATTATACTAAATCGTATATGATGTATTACTGATTTATTACTAATTGGTAAAGGAGGAAGCATAGAGAGTTTGGTGAAATATTGGATAATAATGCATGAATCATACGAAGTTCATTATAGAGATGGATTGCCCACAATAGTAATCCGCATGCAAGGCCACTCACATATGTTGACATCCTTGATCTAGCTTTAGGAAGCACACAACTTAGAAGTTTATATTTACAACTTCTAAAGCTGAGTTAGTTCTCAATTATCGATCATCTCCACTCAAATGACTCAAAGAAGCTCGCCCTTTTCAGCTAGTGGTTCATGTTACATCTCTATGAACTCATATGCGTATTCAGAGGACTCACCCTGCCTTTTATGCGAGATACCAAAGACTTGCTTGCACCAGGTACTCGCCTAGGGGACTTACCTCATAATAAAAAGCCAAGCCAAAGGTAAAGGTCTATGTGGCATCCAACCAACTAAGCCACGTGTTTGTGAATATCTTAATAGTCATGTTATTTATTATATTTTTTATTTCTCCTAGGTGTAGTCTTCCTTATAGTCTTCGAAGACCTTTAAATAAAGGGTGAAGAGATAACTTTTAGATCTTTTGGAACTTCATATTACATGTGAGATTTAATGAGATTTTATAGCTCTTTCCCCTCTCAATACTCAAATTTCATCTAGTTTTACAAGTCTCACTTATAGGTTGCCTACTAGTAAGGTTGGGCGTTATCCATACATACTTTTAAATCTAATATCTTGAAAGGTTTAGTGAGCATGAATTTATGCCAATGACTAGAAGATATGAATGTCTTGAATAACAACACGATACTAAGCTGTCAATGAATATGTGTAACCAAACCTACACCACTTATCACAACTTGAAGGAAAGGAAAAAAAAAACTCACTAAGATGATCCAAGATGTGATAAAAGGGTGCAAAGGAACATTCAAAGAGAGAGGATACCATAGGTAACCTTTAACTTAGCAGCTTGTCATAGAAGGCCAGAGATTAAGGTGGTTATCTCGAAACCTTATATTATTCCTATAGTCAAACCAATGACGAAGAGTACAACCCTCTGCCCCGACGAGTGGTAAGGACAAAACATGAGATGGCTTTTCAAATTTATTCATTTATTTATGACATGCATGGTTCATGGGAAGCAATTGTTTATGGAAATCAAATATATTAATTTTGTCACTATTTTATAAGTAGAATGCTTTATTACCCTCCATATAAAAAGGGCATGCTAATAATCTGCCAGAATACTACATCGAAACAACATTTTACATGCAGGAAAATCACTAATTGTCCACATAACAACATTATAAAGCATGCGCTCAACCATCTTGTTCAACATAAATAATATTTACATCATTGAAATTAATGATAAATAGAGGTGCACTTTATCTAAGAAATTTTTATGTGAACCACCTAAATCGTTCATTAGACTTATAACAAGAGTGATCATACTCAGCACAATATGAAAAATTACTATTATCTTTATAAAATGACATGCAATTGTTCTCTCAAACATCAATTTTCTTAACCTCTATTGAAACTTCATCACCATTTCCTTGGTTTAATTTATATCATCTATTTGCTTTTCATCGTCAGTCATCATATAGATTTAATGAGAGAGATAACAATCATGGCAAGTATTGGATATATTAAATTCAATTTTGTAATTTAGTAGTTGTGTTAGGAGCATATAAATGTGAGTATCTCCTACATCATTATGATAAAGGATCATCAGCTTCTACAATTAAGCTATAAAATTTTGTAGCATCTTCTTTTGCCTATTCTTCAAAATAATAATTATTTGTGGCAATCGCATCTTCTTCAACCATTGATGAATCACATCTCTAATCATCTTGATGAAAGAACCAAGTTTAAATATATGTCCTGATATTGACTCTAAATAAAAGTTCACATTTTCAATGATTCACTTGGACAAAACATATTAAATAATTTGAGTGAATCCTTTTTAATATAGATGAACTATAACATTATTGCTTGTATGAACATGCTTGTTGGCACATCTAATGCATGGGCACATAATCTTATTTAATGATATGTTCTCACTTTCTAAGAATGAGAAGCTGATGAACTCCACATCATTAACAAAGTCGCTTGATAAAGGACTGATACTCTCTAAAAGTTAAAACATTTATATACAATCACTAGTTAACAAAATAAGATATTAAAGGGTGAGGTGTGAAAATGATCCACTTTTAAATTTTTTGATCTCTAATTTGCAAAAAGAATCATTTCCATATTATTTAAAGTATATATATATATATATATATATATATATATATATATATATATATATATATATATATATATATATATATATATATATATATATATATATATATATATATATATATATATATATAACTAATGAGCTCTCTAGTCTAACTCAATAAGCAAAATATATTATTTAAAGTATAAATTATAGGGCCTTTTTCACTCTCAAGCACCATTAGACTAATGCCACACTTTGACTTATCCCAAAAAAATCTATATTTATCTTTTCAAAATCCAATTATCTCTTTTTTACGTAAATAATATGACCTTCAAAATGAAGGAGATCTACAAACAAAAATTTTTTCTAGTTAAAGAGTACTGAGCCGGGTACCGAGCAGGGGGTGGCGTGGTGCATTCTAGTTAGTCTCTGGATGATGTTCGACGTCCACATAGAATATTTTCGCCCTGTCACACGATGCATAGTTTTGGTAAGCATGCATATAATAGGTCACAAAAAGGTAGAGAACAAGGTTGAGCTAACAAAAAATTCCTACCTTCTAAAGGGTAAAGTGTCTTGTGATGGTATTTGATGAAGGGTGGTATTGTCCTCAAACTAATTCAAAGTGTGATGGAATCGCTCAGTGACCCAAATATTTGGACCACAAGAAGGTTCAAAAATTCCAATAATATCTTAAATAATACTTTCTATCTCAAAGCCAATTAGAAGAAATATGATGTGATAGTCATAATTATCATCAAATACTTTTCTAGTGAAAATTATAGTGAAAATAAGATCTAAAAGGGGAAGCACATTATAACATAATATGAAGTCTAGAATATTCAAAGGAATGTAAAATATTATAACCTAGATTAATAGATTGATCAAAATGTCATGCAATACTTATAAATATATGGTTAATATTGGATGGGAAGCATAACGAGTTTAAGAATAGAAAATATCGTTCAAGTTACACAAACATGCTACTTAATATCATTATCATTGTTATGAAAATGTTAAGCAAGATTTGGAGGTGAATGTTCAATTTTAGACATGAGTTGAATCATCTAATAGTGACACTTATAATGGATGAAAAAATAAATATTATCGAGTTATCCCTACATAGATATGGATGTAAAGGTAGAAGGATGAGGAAGATGAGATGTCATTAAGGTTGCGATAAAAAAATTAAAATCAAATGAATCCAATCATGGAACCCAAGTTAGGATTATATGATTGATTATAGGACAAATTTTATAACTTGAGAAAGGTACACATAATTATAATGATTGCTCCTATCACATCATATTTATTTTTTTTTTTGGGAAATTCATACTTAATTTTTGTAAGCACATAATAAATTGTGCGAGTTTGTGCGTATGAGAGAGAGAGAGAGAGAGAGAGAGAGAGAGAGAGAGAGAGAGAGAGAGAGAGAGAGAGAGAGAGAGAGAGAGAGAGAGAGAGAGAGAGTTACAAAACCTAACTTTATATGACCCAATATCATACCGTATTTGATTGTGGCAAGATTAACCCCAAAATTTAGTTAGACAAGTACTGAAATAAAACATTCAATTTATATACTACACATAACCACTATTGAATGCAATATAAAACAAAAGACTACTAAATCTCAAAATTAAATTTCTATATATCATCCAAAAAATATGAATATAATACGAGGTATCTACAACACAACTTTTGCAACAAATAGTATAACAAAATGAAAGTCAAGCCTACAAAAATCAAAACTAACAAAAATATACCTACAACACATATTAGAGCCTGCAAAAAAGAAAAGACTCTATGTTGTAGACTTTGACAGTAGTTGGGAGGATCATGCACATAACAATAACTATTAATCCAGCATAAGTATGGATCCTTACGAAGCCCTATATGGTAGGAAGTGTAGAACCCTTTATCTTTGACAGAGGTGGGTGATAGACATGTGATAGGATCATCTTTTATGGATGATACTACAAAAAAGATTCATTTGATCAAAGAAAGATTGAGAGCTGCATAAGATAAGCTGAATAAGTATTATGATTAGAAATACATGCTGATAGAATTTCAGGTTGGTGATTTTATTTATGTCATGTCAGCCTGATTAAAGGTGTTAGCAGATTTGAAAAAATTAGTAAGTTGAGTCCAAGGTACATTGGACCTTTTGAGATTGTTGAGGATTAGTAGTTCTGCTTACAATTATTACTTTCTGATTATATGTCAGATATACATAGTATTATTCATATATCTTCTCTAAAAAAGTCAGCTTTTGATTATGGAAAGAGATATTCTGCTGATGATGTTGAGTTTCATCTGAACCTGGACTATATGGAAGAGCTACATAGAATTTTGACATACGATGTCTGAAAATTAAGGAGTAAACAGATTATGATAATCAAGGTGCAGTGGGAGAACATGACCACTATAAAGACTACTTGGGAGAAGGAATCTAAGATGAGATAGCAATATACGTATTTATTCTAAGTTATTTTAATCTAAAAGTATCGAGGATTATATTTTTTTAAGATGGTTAAATTGTTATAACTCAAAATTTTTACCTGTAAGAGTTAAAAATTATTTTAGGAGTCATTATAAAGTTCAAATCATAAACCGTCTTCATCATAACATAGATATTATTATGTTTTAGCTTCACTAAGTTTTTTCATAATTTTCGAGCACTAGTATAAGATCAACCTTAGTCTAAAGGTTTTTATTTGAGTAGATCAAAAATCAAATACATTGAATGTAATTTTAGTAGTAACCGATTGTGATTTTGGATGATCAAGTCATTAATAATAATACATGTTTTAGATATATTGGGTCTCTTATTCAAAGTGATGGTGAAATTGATAAGGATATTATTAGCAGAATTCAAGTTGGACTGTTGAAGTGGAGGAATGCATCAAGCCTATTGTGTGATAGAAAAGTACATCTCAAACTTAAGAAATATTCTATAAGATGGCAGTTAGACCTACAATGCTTTATGTCGTAGAAGGTTGGCAATTAAAAGAGAAGCATAAAGTGTTGTAAAGATGAAATCCTTAAGTGGCATCAATCTTAGAGACAAAATGCAAAATGAGTATGTATGTGAAAAGGTTGGACTTGCTCTAGTGGAAGATAAGATTGGAGAGAGTCATCTTAGATATTTTGTCACATAAAACGTTGACCTTTTGATGACCAAGTTAGGAGAGTAGATGTATTGAATTTTGAATCTTTTAAGAAAGGTAGAGGTATACCTAAAAAGACCTCGCTTGAAAATATTAAAAATTACTTTTTTTAAATTAAATTTAAATGAGTCTGACTTTTAACAAGATATAATGGAGAAAAAAGAATTCATGTAGTCAACTCCACGTAGTGAGATAAATGCTTGATGTTGTTGTAGTAACTTTCTAAAGAAGCTTTATTCAAAATATTAGTATAATAATAGCTCTAATAACTAACATCCTTCAAAAAGGCAAGTTTAACTGAACTACTTATGCACAACAAGCTATGAAATAAATTAAATTCAATATGCTCTTGCCTCCTATTCTTGAGCTTTCAAAATTCAACAAGACATATGAGGTCACATGTGATGCCTCTATTATTGTTATAAGAGGAGTTCCCAGTCAAGAGAACCACCTTGTAGCCTTTTATAGTGAAGAATTGCATGATGAAATGAAAATAAATTCTACTTATAATAGAGAATTTTATGCCATTGTCTAGATTCTAAGGCCTTAAGATATTATCTGTTGCATAGAGAGTTTATCATCAATACTAATCATCATGCCCTAAAATTTATAAATTCCCAATGAAAGGTAAGTTGCACAATATCACTTTTATTCTAAAACATAAGCCTTGGGTAGAAAGTAAACCCAAAGATGCATTTTTCAGGACAAATTTGGTAGTTCCCATATCTAAAATTTCAAATGCTAGTATATGAAAGACCTAAAGAAGAACATAAAGTAGAATAATAATTAAAATCACTTAGCTTAGGGTCTTCAACTTGCTCCTAGTAATGGGATCATTATACTCAACTGCAACTTTTTTGGATTAAGCCTTGGTGATTGAACCATTTTTTGCTACACCAATTTTCTTAGACCTTAAAAATCTCCTCTAAAGTGTTGAAGTCTAGGTAGTCAGTTGCAAACTATAGTGCAAGTTTCTTCAAATCATCTCTTATAAACCATGTGTCCTGATTGGGTTGCTTATCTGTCCATCTCACAAGAAACCTTTGATATCTTGTATGGTCTATTTCACTTTTAATGATGTGATCCACCTCAAAGAATGAATGCTGGTTTGGCACTTGTAAAGAGTGATTTTGTGTTTCTACAAAAGAATCATCCTAAGCATTTAGAGATTGGCCAGCTCTTTTATATGATATAAGATCTTCTATCACAAATTGTATTGATAAATATGGCATTTTTCCATTCAATAGCATATGCAATCATGCTAGTTTTCCTAATAATCTCAAATGGCACACATTCCTCAACTTGTAATTTTTGAAATAGACTAGAAGGATACCTCATAGGATGGATTATTATTAACACATGATCTCTTACATTAAATTATTAAATTATTTTATTTTTGTTCTTAATTTTAATTTATTTTGAAATAACGATTACCAATTTCATAAAAGCTTTAAAAAATCTTGTGCAAATGTAAATGTAGAATTAGAAAATTCATGTGAGGGATTGCTAGCAAGATCAACTGGCTTTCTAGAGTTGTAACCATAGACTCTTTCAAAGGGTATTTTGTTGGTGGCCCTAAAAATCGTATTGTTATAATCAAACTCTATTATAGGTAAGTGAATATCCCAATTGCCTAAACTTTTACTTGGTAGACTTTGAAGAAGGTTTCCTAAAGATCTATTGATGACCTCAATTGGCCATGAGCTTGTGGGTTAAAGGCAAAAGAAAAGTTAACTTTAGTACCCACCATACAAGAGATAACAGATTTCTTATGAGATGGAGAGATAAGCAATCCATTGAGGACACGTGGCTTATTAGAGATGATTGGGAGAAACTTGCACTATAGCTTGCGATTGACTGCCTAAACCTCAACACTTCATAAAAGAGTTCTTTAAGGTCTATAGCACTAGGAGCAACAAAACTACAAAATTTCAAAAAATCGTCCAACCAACAGAGCTTAATTTTAGCAGAATCTTTTGAAAGGAAGAGATTATTACTTGCAGAGCCTGGATAGGCGCTTTTATTGCGCACACTCACTGAATCCAGACGGTCCTCCCGTCCGTCCAGACTCCGCACGTAATAATCTCTCCTAGAAATAAAAAGCTTGTTGATAGCTAAATTTTTGCCTGTGAACAAAGTAAACAAAACAAAACAGAGAAGCAAGTTTCCATCGACTGCATTCACGGAATACTATAATGCTTTAAACGTAAAAATTACTTGTAATCTTAAAACAATCTACCATAATAATGTGAAAGCTAAATATATTTAGAGTGTACACTTATGGCAATACTGGGTAAGTTATTACTTCGTCATTTCATGGCCCACTTTCCCATCATTTCATGGCTCCAATATCTTCAAACCTGCTTAGTTATCATGGCTCGAACCATTGTGATTCATAAAGCAGGTACCAAAAATCAGAAGAAGACTATCCACGTCCTCCACGTCCGCGGCCTCTGTCTCTCTGCAACAGATAAAATTTCTTCAATCAAATAAATAAAAAGGAGCGCAACAGAGGTAATACCAGGGACCAGCTTGTAGCTCGAAATCAAGATAGAAATTAGTACCCTGTAGGTAGATCGTCCTCTGGATGGTGGTTTTTGCTGTTGCTGCTGTTGCGGCTGCTGTTGTTGCGGCACTGCCAATCTTGCTTGTCTAAATTGAGCATTCTTCTTTGCGGCCTCAGAAATTGATATGGTTCTCGAACTTCTTGCCTGCTGAGATTCTCCTGTCTCAGCAGGAGTGTTCAGGGCCAATGGTTGAAAAGTGATTGGGGTCTCATCACGTACTCCTGTTGATATTTCCGTGCTCTGTTCGGAAACAAGTGTGGCTTGATCAATGCTACTACTATTACGCTTCTCAGAATCTTCAGCAACATCTTCAACATCAGTTACCATGCTTGTATCAACAGAATCATGAGCACCTTGCTCATTGTTTGGAGATGCAATCTCGACAGCATCGTCGGCTTCATCACCGCTGCCAGTTCCTTCCCCAATACTGAAACCATGCTGGCCTTCATCAGATAAAAGGTCATCTGGCTGTTGCTCAGGTTCATCCGCCATTAACTCACCTTCCTCCTTGTCCCCTTCACCGTCAGTTGCAGAATACAAAATGTCCTTTATGTCTTCGTTCTTTGGGCCTTGATCAAGGGTGTCTGACAACTCCTCAATTATTATATCACCTTCAAATTGAACCTCTTCTGGATTTGCAACATCAAAGTATTCCTTTTGCTGCTCTTCTGATTCTTCATTCACAGGGACGTTATCCTCATCTTCCTTTCCCATGTTGAGATTACCCTCATTTGAGGATGTAGGCAAATTATCAAGTTCCAACTCTTCCTTAGTTTGTGATATTTGAAATTCAGGAACTTCAGATGGTGGTATCCTTTCCAGTGGTGTTGTATCGGGATTTTCAGATGACTGGGGAATATCGTAAGCTTCAGAGATCTCAGATATCTCTGATTCTTTCGCCCTCTTATAGGGAGGTGGAGCAGCAATATTAATTTCATCTTGTACCGCAGATCCTTCCAGGATCTCTGGCTCAGAAGGGGTAAGACGTTTCCGAACAACTGTTGGTTGAGCAATAGAAATGTCCCCAATGACTTCATTTTCAATAGATGAACTATGTTTCCCCTCGGAAGCACTAGAAGTTTCCATTACAGTGACTTCAGTATCAGTGGTCAGCTCTTCGGGCTTTTCAAGACTAGGACGCACAAACCTTCTGCCTGGCTTGCGTGCTTCAACATTTGTTTTGCCTGCACTTGATTCTTTTTCTCTTTCTTCAGTAAATTTGGGCTTAGGTCTAGGCAGTTTAATTTGCTGAGTTTCAGCCTTCTGACCTGCCAAACGCATGAATACACGGTACAGACTAATGGGTTATGAAGGCTTACGAATCTTTCATTGTGCTATTAAAAGAGAGCATTATTAACCTGTAGGAGCAGCAGAATTATCTGAAGTTGATGCAATTGCAGGGGAGCATTGGGGTCCCTCAACATCATTAAGGAAAGGATTTTTTGCTGCTTCAAAAGAACTAACAGACTGAAAGTATGCCACAGTTCGTTCATCCAAGGAACTCCCTGAAGGAAGTTGGGAAGCTGCTAATCCAGTTTTCTGTATATAATTAGGAAAAAGGTTACAACAACAACAACAACAACAACAACAACAGCAACATCAAGTCATTATCCTACTACGTGGGGTCGGTTACATGAATCCTTTTCCTCCATTGTGTCCTATTAAAAGTCAAATTTTTGTTTAAATCTAATAAAGAAAGGTCATTCCTAATTCTAACCAAGTCTTTTTAGGTCTGCCTCTACCTCTCTTAACATAAATCAAATCTAATACCTCTACTCTCCTAACCGGATCATCGGAAGGCCGCCGTTTTATGTGACCAAACCATCTAAGGCGTCTCTCTCTAATCTTATCTTCTACTGGAGCTACTCCAACCGTTTCAAGTATATGCTCATTTCGTATCCTATCTCTAAGGGTAAAACCACTCATCCACCTGAGCATCCTCATCTCTGCCACACTTAACTTAGTATTATGCTTCTCTTTTAATGGCCAACATTCGGCACCATAAAGCATTGCAGGCCTCACCACCATCTTATAGAATTTTCCCTTAAGTTTGAGGAGTACTTTTCTATCACACAACAAGCCCAATGCATTCCTCCACTTCAACCATCCAACTTGAATTCTATTGATAATATCCCCATCTATTTCACCATCACTCCGAACCATAGATCCAAGATATCTAAAACGTGTACTCTTATTAATGACTTGATCGCCCAAAGTCACAATCCCCTCACTTGGTCTATTACCACTAAAATTACACTCCATATATTTCGTTTTAGATCTACTCAAGCGAAAACCTTTAGACTCTAAGGTTGACCTCCATAATTCAAGTTTACCTTCAATAGTCTTATCAACAAGAAGAATATCATTAGCAAAAAGCATACACCAAGGTACATCCTCTTGCAAATGTCTAGTGAGAACATCCATGACTAAAGCAAAAAGATATGGGCTTAAGATATCGAATTTATTATCATTTATCAAAAATATAATTCTATCAAAGAAGATCATCATTTCTCATGCCTTATATATCAGTTGGCATATATTTTAATAAAGGTACACACTCCTCAAAGGATCACAATGACCAAATCACAAATAAATGACCATAAGCATGTGGAATATGGGAGAACATACCTCTAATACAACAAAAATGGCACTCTTGTGCTTCTGTAGTTCATCTTCGAGTTTTTGTTTATTCTAGCATCAAATTTCAGAAAAACTCAACAATTAAAAATTCTGAGAATCATGAGCTGGCTGATAAAAATAAAGTGGCAAATTGTTGTAGCATTCAGTATGAGCACATCTTAAGCAGAAGTAATAAAAAACAGGAGGTAGATATTATTAATTATAAATAATCAATCCCAAAAAAGACTTCTATATGCAAAAGTTGCTGGTGAGAACTAAAGGACACAACAAAGTAAGCGAGTGTCAATATTCAGCCCTATATGATTACAAATATCTTTTAAACCACTTATGAAAATGTATAATCTTTCGATCACTCACAATTTTCGGAATTGTATGTAAAGAAAAAAGAATATAACTCTTCTGATATTTAATAGACATAATGATATGGAGATTGTGACTCCAATTCAATTGATATGAAAGATTATGTTTTTCAATCAATTTATCTTTTTCAATCAACTTTGATTGTAGGGACACCAAAATAAATATTAACACCATAGATCCTCAACTCCATTTTTTTTTACTAGTTCAAATCAAAATTAACCAAGAATCTACACTTGCATAATCATGGATCAAATATGTTAATAATTTCTTTGGGAGTTCTATTGGCATATGATCACCCTAGAAAAATCAACCCCCTTCCTTGTGAAACTCCTCAATGTTAAAGATAATAATTGGGGAGTAGTTTTAAAGGTTTCATTTTTTTTTTCACTAGATTTGTTTTGATATTGTGTAAAGGCTTATTTAAATCTAGAGTTAAAACTTCCTGTAAGAGCATAAGCTCCCATAGTTAATTATTCATACCACTCACAGGAGAGCACTCTAGATTAAAGAGATTGAATAGGCTTAGATTTAGTATATTAAGTATGAATGGAGAGTGATTAGGGTATAGAGATGACTCGAGCAAATTCTGATAATTTCATCCTTTGGAAGGCCCAAATAAATTAGGTTCAGGCTTAAATTCATGAAAAAACTTATACTTAGGACTTCGAGGTAGATGAAAGTCCACATTTGGGACTTATGGCCTTAACCTATAGGCAGGGTGACCAGATTGGTTAAATTCTAGTTTGGTAGGCCTAATGGCTTTTTGTTGGCCTAATTAATTGGGTAAAAATGAGCCTTGTATTCACTAAAAGAAAAGTGCAGGCTTTACCTTATTAGCATGGCTGCCCAAATTTAATATATGTTTAATATGGTGGGCTTAATGGCTTTGTGTTAGCACAATTACCCTACTCTCCTAAATTATTAGATCAAATGGGAGACAAAAACATCAACATGGGCCCTTTACCTATTTATCTAATCAATCAAACCAATAATAAATGTATTTGAATTAGGACCATAAGGGTATTATAATAGTTTAGCTCTTAAGAAGGCATTTTGATGATTTATTATTCTCAAGAGAACTCTATAGTTCTCTTGGGTTACCACAAGAATCCTTCAATTACACTAAAGATTGTATAGCATCCAAGAGTGTATATGCGCATATTTTTATACATCAACATGTTTCATCAATTAGCTAACACCATGATTAGAATTTGTGCATCATATATCAATCCAAGTATGTCCATAATGTATGTCTGCCTCTTAAAAACCTTTCAAATTGCATGAATTCAATTTCCAATATTAACAGCATGCCTTCTAGGGGCCAATTAAAATACTCAAGAGATTGCATGAATTTTGTTTTATGATATATATTCTTTAGTATGGGGATCTATCAATTATACTTAAGAGTGCATGGAATTGATATAGCTTTCAAAAACTATTTACTTAAAGTCTTAAACTATTTCTTTCTTTCTTTGATAGATTTGACCGCAAAGCTATTTCACAAATCAAACCAAACATATTATGGCACATCCCATTTTGACCCTCTATAATCAATCTAAAGTGTAACAGAGAGAGAGAGAATCAAAATAGACTTATTTCTTACTAACACCTATCCTAAAATACTTTTATCAGGACCAAGTGAGTAGGAAATAGTCAATATAAACTCTCACAAAACCTTAAGTTTTTCAAAACTTAAGACCAGAATTAATATTTCATAATTGGAGGCATATTTAAACACATCAAATAATATATTAAAGCCAAGCCATCACTAAATTAAAGCAAGAATTAACTCAACAAAATACTTATATAAATTTATATTTACAATCATATGCTATATATATATATATATATATATATATATATATATATATATATATATATATATATATATATATATATATATATATATATATATAAATGCTATTTCGTAATTAGAAATTTTTGTAAAGGATATAACTTGCAATAAGAGAAAATGGGGTGGTCATTGCTTGATTGATGAGCTACTATGATGCACCGACACTTCTTCTCAAAGAGGTGTGCATTGTTCGACACCATGTGTGTCCGACACGACACTTCTCCGACACGACACTCGTCCGACACTCCGACACGTGTCAGACACGTCGAAAACGTGTCCGATTAAAAAAAATATTAAAAATAAATTGGACACGCGTGTTTGACACGCGTATCTTAAAAAGTTTATAATTTTTTTAAAATATAATTTCTTATATTTAGCGAGATTTAAACTAAATATCTTATTTCCTATCCACAACACCAAATCAATGTCTGCATTTAATACCCATTCAATGAATATTCTCATTTTTATTTCTCTTTGACAGTGAAGGTATTTTCATCTCCTCTCTTTTTGCACAATTACAAATCTTTCTCTTGTTGAACCAGAGTTGAAAGCAGTGATATTCAATGATGATGATATTGAAGGCAAAAAATAAACCTCTAAAGCTAATCCTAGTTGTTTAAGCTGGAATGCTTGATGTTGTAGTAAGTGATTATTTGCTTATATTTTCGTGGTTGTACTAGATATTTTGTACTAAATATTTTATATTATAAGCTAGACAAGTTATCATGTCATTCATTTATTATTATTTGTCATTTTTAATATGATATTACATTAATATATATACACTATATAAAAAAATGTATTGCTGTGTCCGCGCCATACTCGTGTTCTATATTTTCAAGAAAAGCCAGTCCCGTGTCCGTGTCGTGTAGTGTTCGTGTCCGTGCATCATAGATGAGCTAATCTATTTATAAAATATCTCTTATCTACTTTGTTAATCATAGACTGAAGTCTGCAACAAAATTTTATTTGTTTATCTTTATGGGAAAATCTTAAGAATTAATGCAATGAATCCTTTTTTAAACTCCTTCATTACAAATGCTTAATATATATTTCTTTTTGTTTACAAAGTCTCATTAATGGTTTCAACACTAACAACAACACCCGCCTACCTCCATTGGGACATCACAAGTATGTCAACAATATTGAAACCGTATAATGTCCATATGTATCATTACCAACAATAACAAAGCAACCACTAAGTTTTGATAAAATATACTTGTCGATGCTGAGTATTTCTCTCTTTGAACCAAGATCAAAGATTAAATGAGGGAGTTAAAACTATAGGAAGTTTATGGATTCAATAAATGCAAAGATCTTCAAATTGCGATCAAATTAAAGCTCAATAGAAGAGGAGGGTTGCTTTAGGTCTTAGTTGTATCAAAGATAGATGAACACAAGGTCTTCAAATGATGTCTCACGTATATTTTTTTACACTGTTCAAAAAGTTATTATTTGTTTGTCTTATTTCTTTCTCTTATCCTGCTAAATAGGACAATAATAACATTCAATCCCTTCCGCTGAGTAGAAAGTAATATTGAATGTACTGATTACACTAAAACAAAGAAGGAATCTCTCCCTAGGCTTGGATAAAAATCAACAAAGGGATGCAAAATTGATTTATCACCAATTCTTACGGCACCTGGGCCAATCACCAGAGTGATGTGAAACCAGGAATTGAATTTAGAAACTTAATAAAATATTGTTCAAGTGATGAAATTGCAAGCTTAATTTTGTTCTCAATTGAAACTTTTTGGAGATCTTAGAATTCAACTATGGTTAGGCAAGAGCATACACCTAAATTAGCAAGACCAATAAAATAACAACGGTAATAAAAGTAAAGCAAATGAAAAGCCAACTAGAATCCCGCGGTTAACAAAGCGATTGTCTCACCTTGAGGCTGCTCTCATTTACCTACTTCTAGGCTTGTTGGGAGAAGAAGAACCACACGAATGATGAAACCACTCATAGGGCGATGGCGCCGTAGATCCGTAGGGAAGGAGAGGTCGGCGCGGGTCGTGGAGGTGGTGCGAAACGACGCCCTTCAACGATCCACGTGTAGACAGAAAAATGATCGTCGATGGACTCCACTAGAGCCGGTAGGATCCAGTCCAAATAGTCCTCGACGGTGTCGTCGAAGTCGAATCCGACGTCGAAGAAGGGAGATCAGAGGATGTTCACTCGTCCGCGGTTGTCGTACTCAAACCCGAAATTCCACTCGGGAACCTCCATGCATCCTTGGAGAGGTAAAAGGGTGGTCGCCGCAAATAAATCTCCAAGGAGGAGAGGTGGGGGGCGGCGGGTTGTAGAAGGGGTGAGGAGGCCGGCGGTGGATGTGGGGTGAGGAGGGATGGGTGAAGGAAACAAGGCAAAAACTGAAAGAAATTTCAATTTTGGAGAATTTTGGAGGGAAAATTTGAATTCCCAAGAGAGAGCAATTAATTCCCTAATGAGGAATTAATGAGGAAGAGAGAGGGGAGGCCGGCGGTAGAAGAATGGGGAGAGGGAGAGATTAAACTGAAATTCTCTCAGTTTTCATTGCAATAGGAGGGAAAATTAATGGATCCTAATTTGAATTTCAAAATAGGATCAAGGAGTTAATGGGGTAATTAAAGGGGGAGCATAATGGGGGCCGGCGGCATGGCTAAGGAGGGAGAGGGAGTTATGGAGGTTTCCAAATTGAGAATTTGATTTGAAAAATTCTGAAATAAAATCTTGATTTAAAATTGGAATTTATTCGAAAAAATTTCCAAAAATAGATTTCCAAATTTGGAAAGAAATTGAAACTTGAAAATTAGATTTCAATGAGGGGTTGAATGAGGAGGTGGAGTGGTGGTGGCGGAAGGGGAGGAGGTCGTTGGCGAGGTGGTGGACGGCGGTGGGAAGCTTGGCCGGCGGTGGGGAAAGCCCTAGGGGCCGGCGGCAAGAGCAAAGGGGTAAAGGAATTTTGAAGAGCTCTCTAGTAGGAAGAAAATTATGCAAAGCAATTAAAAGAAAAGATAATTAGAGAACTCACTAAGAGATCTCAATGGAAGAACTCACCAAGAGAACTTCATGCACTCACAAAGTGAACAAAGCATGGAAATTTTCATTCATTCAATAATAATCCAAATACAATGACAAAAGCCTTTTATATAGGCTGACAAAATATAAAATGCATAAAGACGAAAACGCCCTTGGGCTACAATAAGTACTACTTCCCTCATAGGGGTACAAAAGGAAAGCATGAAATAAACATCATGAAAAGAAGAAACTAAAGCATCAAAAATAAAGGCTCTGAATCAAGGCCGTCGATCGGCGTCCCCGGCGATGGTACACATGTCGAAATCTGATGCCCTCATCATTCTCCCCGGGTGGGAGAAAGCTCGACCCTGTCGAGTAAGGGTCCTGAGAACTCTCGTACAGCTCCAGAATGTCGGGATCCAGTCTCTGTATTTCATCTCGCTCCAACCAAGTATCCTCCGTCTCCGGCTTTCCTCTCCAACGAACTAAGTATCTGTGGCGTCCGCCGTCCCTGGTGGAAATGATCTCATCACTAAGTATAGTTTCAATCTTCTCCATATTAGGTAATGTGGGAATTTTGGGGAGTGGAGGTAAGGCTGGGATCTCACTAGGTATGGACTCACAAGGCTCAAGATTCAATGGATTTTTGGGGTTAAAATCAGGGCCAGCAAAGGCTACTAGATCCTCGATGTTAAACGTGGGATTCAAGTTGAAACCTTCAGGAAGGTCCAAAACATAAGCATTACTGTTTATTTTTGAAGTTATTTTAAAGGGACCCACACTTTTAGCATGTAGTTTCTTAACGGCCCCAGGTGGGAACCGCTCCGGACGAATCCGAACCATGACATAGTCTCCAACTTTGAACTCCTTGAAGCGTCGTTTGAGATCAGCATTAAGTTTGTAATTTTCATTACTTTGTGCAATTCTTTTATTAATTTCTTGATGCAATTCCTGTATATGGGATACAAATGCTGTAAAACCCGAAATTCGTCAATTGAGTGCGTCGCACGCATATCGATGCGCCACGACGAACTTAAGTGAAATTTCGATGTCGTCGGAAATTGACGAAATAAATTTCATTAGATTCGTCTCGAAATTTCGAGCGAAACGGTATAAAGAACTTATATTTAATTTTGCACGGTTTTGAAGTTAAAATTCGCCGAAGTTCGTTTAAGTAAACTTTACCCTTTTTGCCCCTTTTACCCCTCATAAGTCTTAAGAGAAGCTTTTGGAAGAGGGGCACATGCGTCTTTTAGCATTACCCTCTCTCATTTAGCACAAGTCTCCCTAAGGGACCGAAATATTTCGGTCCCTTTGTTCTCTTGGCCGAACCGAAGAGAGGGGGGCGACGGGAGAGAGGAGGAAACGGCAGAAGCTCCTTCCAAGCCGGCGATTCCGGCGAGAATCCTTAGGAAAAGCATAGAGGAAGACTTGAGGTAAGTTGTTCTTAAGAGAAATGAAAGATTTCTTGAGTTTTTTTGTATAGAAAAATTTTAGGGTTTGTGTTTTTGAGAAATTTCATTAGGAAACTTTTAGGGTTTGACTTGATCTATGTTTTCCTACCATTCATGTCAATTTTTTTTTAAGCAAAACACTAAATCCGAAATTTAGGGTTTTTCTTTTTGATGAAATTTTTATGGGAATGATTAGAAGAGCTTAAGGGAAGACTTTTGATATTAAAAATGTAATTTTTCATTTAGCGAATTTGAGTGGAAAAATTAGGGAAATTTTAGGGTTTTTCCAAACCTAGTTTTTATAGGTTGCATGTTCTCTAATTGAGTTTCTAAGGGCTTAAGGAAGCCTCTAATTTCGAAATTTGAAAGAAAACCATTTTTCCTAATTTTTATCTAAGGTAAATCCGAAAATTATTAATATTATTTACTACTTAGATGAAGGGAATGTTTTTGTATGCTTAAGAAATGAAAATATCAAGTATTGAAAGTCTAAATGTTGGGATTTTTGACAAATCTGAAAATAACATTTAATTTTAAATAAAATTAACGATGTTGGCGATTTAAATGCTTGTAATAGTCATTGGAAACTTCTTTTCTCTTAGGTTGAAATAAAGAAAAGTGGTAAGGAATTGTGCGGGAATTATTACAAAAGAAGGCTTGAGGGTGACTCTATTTGCTAAAACAAGCATGCCTTTATTGTTCATACCTCTTATGCTATGTTTAATGTTTAAATTTCATACGAGGGTGACTTAGTGTTCAAGTTCATGCAATTGTTCCTTAATGTCAAGGGTACTTAGTGATACATTTCATGCAATTGTTACTTAATGTTATGCAATGGTACTTAGTGATACATTTCATGCAATTGTTATTAATGCAAGGGTACTTAGTATGAAAGGTACAAAAGGTCATTAACCTATCATATGCATTTCTTTGCATATCATATGAAAGCATCTTATTATACGCGTACTACATAGCTTATGATTGTTGATTACGGAGTACCAAGAGGTTATAGACGGCCTTTGAGGCAAGATGGAACGAAATGAAAATGTTATGTTCATGAATGATGTGTACCTGATCAGTACAATTCGGTACTCCGGGACGGATGTATACATTATGAAATGAAAGTTAAACACATGCAAGTATTTTATGTTCTCTCATGTAATCTCATTTCATGTTTTAGGCAAGCATGTCTCATATCATGTCAACATACATTAAGACATCTATTAACTCATGTGTAGACTATTATTCCATAAGATATGTTCTTGCAAATGTATACAAACTTTAGCTATAGTTGTCACTTGCTGAGAGTAGCTCATTCCCGAGTTTTGGGAAATTTTTCAGGAGAACCTACGCTTAGGTGATGGCCGAACACCCAAGGTTTACCTACAGTCGACGCGCAACGGGTGGCATGTTATTACTGTTGTTTTTAGTTATCATTTTTGGGTGGTTTTATCATGAATGAATAGATTAAGTGTATACCACATTGTACATGAACTTCTTTTGTGATGGTTTTAAATGTTATATATGTTGGAAAAAGTTTAGAGGCGCTTTTATTATTCTTGAATATATTTAGAATTACATGGAACTGTTGATGAGTACTTAAATTACATGTCCGATCTCGTTCCCGCCTCGTATCTACGAGCTAACCGGGCCGGATCGTGACAAGAGTGGTATCAGAGCAGAGTTAGGATTTGAATCTGTATAAGCGTCATTAGGTTGATTGATAACTTTTCGACATTAGCTGTAGTATTTTAGGATGGTGTAAATGATGTGCATCTGTTTGAATTGGCTTTATTTCCTTTGTATAGGGCTATGGATAAGGAACCCGATGCCACTGATGGCAACACAGATGGGCATAATGATCCCATTTCTAGAGAGGTTCCAACCTTACCTTCAGTAGCACAACCTACTGGTGGTAGTAGTACGACTATGGATACGTTTAATCAGATGATGGCAGCTGTCACACACTTGATCCGACATTCTCAGGAACAGCCCCAGACTAGTTCCAGGAGGGAGCCAGTAGTAGACAAATATCTGAAGATTTTCCAGGACATGCGACCACCACTCTTTACAGGAGTAGGAGAGCCAGTAGATGCTGAAAACTGGCTTTTGAGGGTTGAAAAGATACTGGAGGGTATGCAATGTCCGGTTGATAGGAGGGTGACCTTAGCTACTTTTGCTATGGATGGGGAGGCCAAGAGATGGTGGCGAGGACAATCTTTGGCGAAGTTTGGTGATAGAACAGATTCCCAGATCTTATGGGAGGACTTTGTGAAAGTCTTCAGAGATTGGTTTGTGCCTCCTTCTGTGAGGAGTCAGATGCAGGAGAGATTCTTGCGACTGGTGCAAGGTGATCGGACAGTCATGCAGTATGAAGCTGAGTTTACCACACTGTCCCGCTATGCCTCTCAATTTATTGCTACTACTGAGGATAAGTGCCAAAAGTTCTTAGCAGGGCTTCGAGATGCTATACGTCAGCCATTGATTCCTTTTACCTTTGATGATTATGCAGTATTGGTGGAAAAAGCAAGGAGAATAGAGATTGATTTTCAAGCTATTCAGAAGAAGAGAGATTTTTAACATAAGAGGAAGGGCTTTGAGAGGACCAGAAGCTTCCAGACTCATTCTGGAGGTTCTAGTGTAAAGAAAACCAGAACTGATTTTGGTGGAAGTTCTTTAAGTGCCAGAACTTGTGAGAAGTGTGGCAAAATGCATAGAGGTGAATGCTTAACGGGCTCCAATGTTTGTTTTTTTTGCCATCAGCCTGGGCATATGGCTAGGAACTGCCCAAAGGGTCCAAGGGAGGGGAGATCTAGTGCTCCTCCACCTCAGCAGCGTACTGGGAGACATCCTATTGTTGGTAGACCGAGAGCTCAAGAGTCTACTGCTTCTGCATCTACTTCAGCACCTAGTCAACCGGTTGCGAGACCTGTGGTGCAACCAAGGGTTTATGCCATTACACAGCAAGAGGCCAAGGAATCTCCTGATGTGATTACAGGTATTATTCATGTCAAGTGTTTCCCTACTAGAGTACTTTTTGATACTGGAGCATCGCATTCATTCATTAGCCAGGATTTCATTAAGAAGCATGTATTGGATGTTTGCACCATGCCTACTGCATTGTCTGTACTGTTACCGGATGGGTCTAGGATGACTGCTACACTTATGTGTTCCACTTTTCTCACTTTTTGTGAGAAGGAGTTTGATGTTGTGTTGATAGTTTTACCCCTGTTGGAGTTTGATGTGATCTTAGGAATGGA
Source organism: Dendrobium huoshanense (assembly GCA_016618105.1). NCBI lineage: Eukaryota > Viridiplantae > Streptophyta > Magnoliopsida > Asparagales > Orchidaceae > Dendrobium > Dendrobium huoshanense. The sequence goes on from CM028358.1 coordinate 21,466,647, forward strand.
TTTGATGTCGAATCAATTCATTTCCATTGACTGCAATAAGAAAGTGGTGAAGATCAAGTTTCCTGGAGGAAAGAAACTTGTTTTTCAGGGTGATCGAGGTGCATCCTCTATGATCATCTATTCTATGAAAGCTTGTAGTTTAATTTTGAAGGGATACCCAAGCTTTCTAGCACATGTAAGGGACACTTCCAAGCAAGTGCCGGAATTGAAGGAGATTGCTGTAGTGAGAGATTTTCCTGATGTGTTTCCTGAAGTTCTACCTAGAATGCCTCCGGTTAGAGAGATTGATTTCTCAATCGATCTTATACCTGGTGCTGAGCCTGTTTCAAAAGCACCATATCGTATGGCGGTAAAGGAACTTCAGGAGTTGAAGTCCCAATTGCAAGAACTGCTAGAGAAAGGATTTATTCGTCCTAGCACTTCACCCTGGGGAGCACCGGTTCTCTTTGTCAAGAAGAAGGATGGTAGCATGCGACTCTGTATCGATTATAGAGAGTTGAACAAGCTTACCATTAAGAACAAGTATCCTTTGCCGAGGATTGATGACTTGTTTGATCAGCTAGTGGGAGCCACGGTCTTTTCCAAGATTGACCTAAGATCTGAATATTATCAGTTGAGGATTAAGGAAGAAGACATCCTGAAGACAACATTTAGCTCAAGGTATGGCCATTATGAATTCACAGTGCTTCCATTTGGGTTAACAAATGCCCCAGCTGCATTTATGGATCTTATGAATCGAGTTTTCAAGCCAATGCTAGATGGATTTGTTGTTGTTTTCATAGACGACATTCTTATCTATTCCTGTGATGAAAAGCATCATGCCAATCATTTCCAAGCAGTGTTGCAAACACTAAGGAGTAATGAACTATTTGCCAAATTTTCTAAGTGCGAATTTTGGCTAAAGAATGTGACTTTTCTGGGTCATGTCATTAGTGGAGATGGTATTTTTGTGGACCAGCATAAGGTACAGGCTATAGCTGAATGGCCAAGACCTATGACAGTGACGGAGATACGGAGTTTCCTTGGGTTAGCTGGCTGCTATAGACGATTTGTAGAAGGGTTTTCCAAGATTGCTGCACCTTTGAGTAGATTGACTCAGAAGGCGGTTAAATTCGAGTGGAGCAGTCAGTGTGAGGAAGCCTTTCAAGAGTTAAAGACTCGTTTGATGACTACACCGATTCTTACAATTCCTTCTGGTACTGAAGGATTTCAGATTTTCAGCGATGCGTCGCTGAAGGGTTTAGGTTGTGTCTTGATGCAACATGGGCAAGTAATTGCCTATGCTTCGAGGCAATTGAAGATTCATGAGAAGAATTACCCAACCCATGATTTGGAGCTTGCTGCTGTAGTCTTCGCCTTGAAGATTTGGAGACACTACTTATACGGTGTACATTGTGAAGTATTCACTGATCATCAGAATCTGAAGTATATCTTTTCTCAGAAAGAGTTGAATTTGAGGCAGAGGAGATGGATGGAATTGCTTAATGACTATGATTTGAATATTCAGTATCATCCGGGAAAGGCCAAAACTGTTGCTGATGCTTTGAGTAGAAAACTGCCTACGAAATTAAATAATTTGCTAACTCAGCAAGAGAAGCTGATTGAAGAAATGGATAGGTTGGAGTTATCAATGGTACTTCCTACAACTGGAAATGTAGGATGGTTGAGTCAGTTGACTGTACAAGCTGATTTGAAGAGTAAAATAGCTGAAGCTTTATGGAAGGATCCAGATTTTGTGAAGATCATACAGTTAGTAAAGGCTGGGCATGAAGAAGATTTTATTCTTGATGAGGACAATCTCCTTTGGTATAAAGGTAAGGTCTGTGTACCTAATGTTGATGATTTGAGGAAGGATGTTCTATCTGAAGCTCATTTCTCTGCTTATACTATCCACCCTGGTAGTAATAAGATGTATCAAGATCTGAAGAGTTTGTTTTGGTGGCCCGGACTAAAGAGGAGTGTAGCTGATTTTGTTGCCAAATGCACTGCTTGTCAGTTGGTAAAAGCGGAACATCAAAGGCCGAGTGGATTACTTCAACCCTTATCGATTCTAAAGTGGAAGTGCAATGATATTGCTATGGATTTCGTATCGGGTTTACCCAGATCTAGGAAGGGTCATGATGCTATTTGGGTAGTCATTGATAGGCTTACAAAGTCTGCTCACTTTTTGCTTATCCGATTGACTGATTCAGTTGAGAAGCTAGCAATGCTATATGTGGTTGAAATTATACGATTGCACGGTGTGCCTAAGTCCATAGTATCTGATAGAGATGGTAGATTTACTTCTAGACTGTGGAGGAAAGTGCAAGAGGCTATGGGCACTAGATTGACATTCAACACTGCTTTCCATCCTCAGACTGATGGACAAACAGAAAGAACCATTCAAACTCTGGAAGACTTATTGAGATTGTGTATCCTTGATTTTGGTGGAGGTTGGGAATCTCATATCCCTTTGATAGAGTTTGCTTACAACAATAATTTCCAAGCCAGCATAGGGATGGCGCCTTATGAAGCCCTCTATGGAAGGAAATGCAGAACACCTCTTTGTTGGACAGAAACTGGTGAGAGGAAAGTCATTGGATCCGATCTTGTTGATGATGCCACAAACAAAATCAGATTGATCAGAGATAGGTTGCTATCAATTCAAGATAGGCAGAAGAAGTATTATGATGCTAAGCACCGCTTTGTGGAATTCAATGTGGGAGACTATGTTTTCATAAAGATTAGGCCGATGAAGGGTGTACTTCGTTTTGGCAAGGTTGGCAAACTTAGTCCCCGCTATATTGGTCCTTTTGAGATAGTGGAAAGGATTGGGAAGGTGGCCTACAGATTAGCATTACCCACTACATATGCTGTCCACAATGTGTTACATGTTTCGTCACTGAGGAAGTATATATCGGATGATCCTTCTAAGATCATATTGGAAGATGTGGACTTACAGCCAGATCTTATATATGTTGAAGAACCGGATCGTATTCTGGAGTTTAGTGTGAAACAACTTAGAAGCAGAGAGATACCGTTCGTGAAGGTTCTGTGGAAGCATGGATTGGAGAAGAATGCTACGTGGGAGAAAGAGTCAGAAATGAGGAAGTGTTATCCTCATCTTTTTGAGTAAGGTATGATTGTTGTTTTTCTCTTTTCAATTTCGTGGACGAAATTTTTATTAGAAGGGGAGAATTGTAAAACCGGAAATTCGTCAATTGAGTGCGTCACACGCATATCGATGCGCCGCGACGAACTTAAGTGAAATTTCGATGTCGTCGGAAATTGACGAAATAAATTTCATTAGATTCGTCTTGAAATTTCGAGCGAAACGGTATAAAGAACTTATATTTAATTTCGCACGGTTTTGAAGTTAAAATTCGCCGAAGTTCGTTTAAGTAAAATTTACCCTTTTTGCCCCTTTTACCCATCATAAGTCTCAAGAGAAGCTATTGGAAGAGGGGCACATGCGTCTTACCCTCTCTCATTTAACACAAGTCTCCCTAAGGGACCGAAATATTTCGGTCCCTTTGTTCTCTTGGCCGAACCGAAGAGAGGGGGGCGACGGGAGAGAGGAGGAAACGGCGGGAGCTCCTTCCAAGCCGGCGATTCCGGCGAGAATCCTTAGGAAAAGCATAGAGGAAGACTTGAGGTAAGTTGTTCTTAAGAGAAATGAAAGATTTCTTGAGTTTTTTTGTATAGAAAAATTTTAGGGTTTGTATTTTTGAGAAATTTCTTTAGGAAACTTTTAGGATTTGAGTTGATCTATGTTTTCCTACCATTCATGTCAATTTTATTTTTAAGCAAAACACTAAATCCGAAATTTAGGGTTTTTCTTTTTGATGAAATTTTCATGAGAATGAATAGAAGAGCTTAAGGGAAGACTTTTGATATTAAAAATATAATTTTTCATTTAGCGAATTTGAGTGGAAAAATTAGAGAAAATTTAGGGTTTTTCCAAACCTAGTTTTTATAGGTTGCATGTTCTCTAATTGAGTTTCTAAGGGCTTAAGGAAGCCTCTAATTTCGAAATTTGAAAGAAAACCATTTTTCCTAATTTTTATCTAAGGTAAATCCGAAAATTATTAATATTATTTACTACTTAGATGAAGGGAATGTTTTTGTATGCTTAAAAAATGAAAATATCAAGTATTGAAAGTCTAAATGTTGGGATTTTTGACAAATCTGAAAAATAACATTTAATTTTAAATAAAATTAACGATGTTGGCGATTTAAATGCTTGTAATAGTCATTGGAAACTTCTTTTTTCTTAGGTTGAAATAAAGAAAGTGGTAAGGAATTGTGCGAGAATTATTACAAAGGAAGGTTTGAGGGTGACTCTATTTGCTAAAACAAGTATGCCTTTATTGTTCATACCTCTTATGCTATGTTTAATGTTTAAATTTCATACGAGGGTGACTTAGTGTTCAAGTTCATGCAATTGTTCCTTAATGTCAAGGATACTTAGTGATACATTTCATGCAATTGTTACTTAATGTTATGCAATGGTACTTAGTGATACATTTCATGCAATTGTTATTAATGCAAGGGTACTTAGTATGAAAGGTACAAAAGGTCATTAACCTATCATATGCACTTCTTTGCATATCATATGAAAGCATCTTATTATACGCATACTACATAGCTTATGATTGTTGATTACGGAGTACCAAGAGGTTATAGACGGCCTTTGAGGCAAGATGGAACGAAATGAAAATGCTATGGTCATGAATGATGTGTACCTGATCAGTACAATTCGGTACTCCGGGACGGATGTATACATTATGAAATGAAAGTTAAACACATGCAAGTATTTTATGTTCTCTCATGTAATCTCATTTCATGTTTTAGGCAAGCATGTCTCATATCATGTCAACATACATTAAGACATCTATTAACTCATGTGTAGACTATTATTCCATAAGATATGTTCTTGCAAATGTATACAAACTTTAGCTATAGTTGTCACTTGCTGAGCGTAGCTCATTTCCGAGTTTTGAGAAATTTTTCAGGAGTACCTACGCTTAGGTGATGGCCGAACACCCAAGGTTTACCTACAGTCGACGCGCAACGGGTGGCAGGTTCTTACTGTTGTTTTTAGTTATCATTTTTGGGTGGTTTTATCATGAATGAATAGATTAAGTGTATACCACATTGTACATGAACTTCTTTTGTGATGGTTTTAAATGTTATATATGTTGGAAAAAGTTTAGAGGCGTTTTTATTATTCTTGAATATATTTAGAATTACATGGAATTGTTGATGAGTACTTAAATTACATGTCCGATCTCGTTCCCGCCTCGTATCTACGAGCTAACCGGGCCGGATCGTGACAAATGCGGATGCAGACTCTGACACTCTAAGCGTAGGACTCATGGGGACTAAATCTATAGGTTGCCTAGGTTGGTATCCATAAACAATCTCAACTGGGCTCATACCGGTGGTCCGGTTGACAGCATTATTGTAGGCAAACTCGGCAACGGGTAGTTTGGAGTCCCAATCCCTAATGTTCTCACCTACCAAGGTCCTAAGGAGGTTCCTAAGGCTCCTATTAACAACTTCAGTTTGGCCATCTGTTTGTGGGTGGAAGGCGGTGGAGAACTGCAGCTTAGTACCCATCCTAACCCATAAAATTTTCCAGAAATAGCTCGTAAATTTCACATCTCTATCCGACATAATTGTCTTCGGGAGTCCATGGAGTCGGACAATCTCGTTAAAGTATAGTTTGGCAATCCTAGAGGCGTCGAATGTTTTAGCACACGGGAGGAAATGGGCCATCTTAGAGAAACGATCTGCTACGACAAAGATAGAGTCATGCTTCCTAGCGGTTTTGGGGAGCCCTAAAACAAAATCCATGCTAATGTCTTCCCAGGGACGGTTTGGGACGGGAAGCGGGGTGTATAGACCCGTGTTATGTTTCCTCTGTTTAGCTAGTTGACAGGTATGGCAATGTTTGATCAGTCTAGTGACATCACGCTTAAGGCTGGGCCAGAAAAATCTATGCTCGACGGCTGCAATGGTGTTAGCCTGCCCAAAATGTCCGGCTAATCCTCCTACGTGTAGTTCCCACACAAGAAATTCACGAAGAGAAGTGTTGGGAATACACAACTTCTGAGATTTGAATAAGTAACCATCCTCTAACAAGAAATCATCTACAGATGGCTTGTCTCCCGCCATTAGTAACGCATATATTTCTTTAAAATCAGTACACTCTTGGTAGTCGTCCTTAATGCGTTTAAATCCGACAACTTCTATTTTCATTTCCCTCGTGATCATTATCCTACGGCTCAAAGAATCGGCTGCCTTATTCTCACCTCCGGCTTTATGTCTGATAGTATAAGAATATTCTTGTAGGAATTCAACCCAACGTCCATGGCGGGCATTTAACTTCTTTTGGGAGTTGATGTATCTCAAAGCCTCATGATCTGAAAATATTACAAACTTCTGAGGTAGTAAGTAGTGTCTCCAATACCTAAGGGACTGAATGATAGCGTAAAACTCCTTATCGTAGGTAGAGTACCTCTGTCGTATGTCATTAAGTTTCTCGCTAAAGTATGCTACAGGATGTCCCTCTTGTGACAAGACTCCTATTCCGATCCCTAATGCGTCACAGGTTACTTCAAACACTTTAGAAAAATCTGGGAGACGCATAACAGGAGCTTCTACCATTTTCTTCTTAATATCCTCAAAAGCTCTGGTCGCTGCAGTCGTCCAATGAAATTCCCCTTTCTTAAGACAATCAGTTATGGGGGCTACAATGGTGCTGAAATTTCGAATAAACCTCCGATAGAAAGTAGCCAATCCATGAAAACTTCTAACATCCTGTATATTCTTAGGTTCTGGCCACTCATTTATAGCTCGCACCGTCTCGGGGTCCACAGATATCCCTTGAGTTGAAATGATGAATCCAAGAAAGGTCACACTATTGGTGAGGAATTTACACTTAGCAGGGTTAGCGAACAGCTGTTCTTTCCTCAAAACTTCACAGACTTGTGTTATATGATTGAGATATTGATCCACCGAAGTGCTGTAGATTAAGATGTCATCAAAGTAAACTACTACGAACTTCCCTAAGAAAGTCCTCAGAACTTGAGTCATAACCCTCATAAAGGTACTAGGGGCATTGCTCAGACCAAACGGCATGACAGTCTATTCATAAAGTCCATCTTTCGTTTTGAATGCCGTCTTCCACTCATCCCCTGGACGGATTCTAATTTGATGGTACCCACTCTTAAGATCTATCTTGGAAAAGAGGGTTGCTCCAGTCATCATGTCCAGCATGTCATCTAAACGGGGAATGGGAAACCTATACTTGACAGTAATCTTGTTGATAGCGCGGCTATCAACACACATCCGCCACGAGCCGTCCTTTTTGGGAGTTAAAAGAGCAGGAACAGCGCATGGACTAAGGCTCTCCTTAATGAATCCTCGTTGTAGGAGTTCATCGACTTGTTTCTTAAGCTCAGAATGTTCAGTTGGGATCATACGGTAGTGAGGGAGGTTGGGTAGAGATGCTCCCAGCACCAAGTCGATCGCGTGTTGTATGTCCCGCAGGGGAGGCAGTTGGTTAGGCAAATCCTCTGGGAATACATCAGCAAAGTTTTTAAGAAGAGGCTTAACGACATCGGGGATTGGTTCTTTCTGGTCCTCATCTACTTCTCTAGCCACTAGGACATACATGGGTGCTCCTTGGGTGATCTCAGTTTCCACCTCTTTCGCAGTCAATAAGTGGAGACCTTTACTTTGCTTGACAGGATAGGCTTAGCTTCAGTTTTGAGAGGTTTAGGTTGAGAGGGCATTAACTTGATTTTCTTTCCATTATGTTCGAACACACAGGTGTTCGTCCTCCCATAAATATGGACGTCGTTGTCAAATAACCAAGGGCGACCAAGGATAATTTGACCTACGTCCATGGTTAGAGTATCACATCAAATCTTATCCTGATATCCCACAAATTCTATAGGAATAAGGCTTCGATCCTTAATTTCTATGGTAGTTGAGTTGATCCAAGAAACCTTATAAGAATTTGGGTGAGGGGTCACCTTAAGATTGAGCTTGGAAATCATGGCTGACGAGATTGCGTTGATACAACTTCCACTATCTACGATAACTTTGCAGCTCTTTTCTCCGATCTTAATGAAGGTATGAAAAATTGAGGTTCTACGCCAATCGTCACTTAACTTAGGTTGGGCCAAAGCGCACCTAACAACTTGCAGGGTAACGGGTTCTTCTTCAGTAAAAGAGTCTTCTTCCTCATCCACTTGGTGGACCAAATCAGTCTCAGGTTCTTCTTCCTCCTCGTCCACCTCTTCAATTATGGTGACTTTGTAAGGACTAGAACATTGCGAAGCAATGTGTCCGTACCCATGACACCGATAGCACTTGGTTCCAGAATTGGGTTTGGGAGCGTCTCGCTCGGGGGCTTTACCTTTGAGGTCCGTGCGCGGTGGGGCCGAACTAGCAGGGGTTCGGCTTGCAGTCGATCCCGAGGGTCGGTTTTGAGGTTGTCCAGATGAGGTTCTATACGAGTTCGAGCGGGAGTCAAAGTGCCTTGTTTGGGAGTGGGTTTTAGAATCTTCGAGGTCGAGAACTAGGCTACAGGCTGCCTCTAACGAGTCTACACCTCGAGCAAAGAGTTCCGTGCGCAGATCTTCCCTAAGGCCAACTCTAAACATGGATAGGATTTGAGATGGGGTGGCCGACTCTTCGCCATTGCAACGGATCAGGAAGTCGTCAAAGGCCGAGATGTAGTCTTTGACGGGCTTGCTCCCTTGGGTCAATCTATTCCATTTATCAAGGAGCTTCGGGTAGTACGAAGGAGGGAGATATTTTCTCTTAAGTTCTTGTTTCATCCTCCTCCAATCCGTGATAGGGTGTTCGCCTCGAGCCTCGCGCATATTCTCTAGATTGGTCCAATACAAGTTGGCTCGGCCCATGAGTTTCATTTCAGCAAATCTAACCTTCCTAGCCTCCGAGATATTATACCATTTAAAGTAACTATCCATGGATTTGAGCCAATCCATGAAGACTTGGGGATCGAGGGTTCCATCATAGGTTGGAGCATCAATTCTAATGTTTTTCAACAACTTGGCATCGTTGTCCCTCCAAGGATTCTCATCTCCTACAGGGTCTTGATGGGGTCTCGGGTTATGGTGGTACTGGTCTCTAGAGTGGCCATGATCTGCTCGGTTTTCCTCGTCGTAGGGTGAGTGAGGCCGTGATGCGGTGTAGATTGCGGGGTTCCCAATACGCTCTATGTTATCTAACTGATCACTGGTCAATCTCCTAAAATCCGCTAAGTCCGTCTGAGTGTTACGAATCTGCTGCGTAACAATCCCTAATTGGCCCAAGATGAGGTCTAGGGTAGCTTGGAGGTGCTGCGGATCCATGGGGTTGGTTAAGGGATGAATGGGGTAGAGTTGGGGTGGAGGACAGCACTTAATTGCTACAGAAAACAGCTCTAAAGCCTCCAAACAGCTGCTGGAACGTCGGGGACAGCAACCTAACACAATGGGGAAAGTGGTTTAAGTGAATAGGGTGGGTTGTGGTGTGTGGACAGCAACTAGACAAAGGTTACGGGCACCTAACAGCCACTAAACAGTGCAGGAATAACTCTGGACAACAAGAATTTTAAATGTAGCAAGTGACTTAGGTGAAGCGGTGGGTGATAAGTGACCAAAATAACACATAGGTAAAGTAGGCATGCATGTTAACAATGAAAATATGATGCAGGAAATTACTGGACAGCAAAGAAAAATAGTGAATAAAATGTTCTAGACGATGTTATGCATGTAAATAACTAATGGCAAGCTAAAGTAGACTTCCTAGGATGCATCTAACATGAGCAAAGCATGCTAGCCATGCTCTGATACCAAGATGATGTGAAACCAGGAATTGAATTTAGAAACTTAATAAAATATTGTTCAAGTGATGAAATTGCAAGCTTAATTTTGTTCTCAATTGAAACTTTTTGGAGATCTTAGAATTCAACTATGGTTAGACAAGAGCTTACACCTAAATTAGCAAGACCAATAAAATAACAACGGTAATAAAAGTAAAGCAAATGAAAAGCAAATTAGAATCCCGCGGTTAACAAAGCGATTGTCTCACCTTGAGGCTGCTCTCATTTACCTACTTCTAGGCTTGTTGGGAGAAGAAGAACCACACGAATGATGAAACCACTCCTAGGGCGATGGCGCCGTAGATCCGTAGGGAAGGAAAGGTCGGCACGGGTCGTGGAGGTGGTGCGAAACGACGCCCTTCAACGATCCACGTGTAGACAGAAAAATGATCGTCGATGGACTCCACTAGAGCCGGTAGGATCCGGTCCAAATAGTCCTCGACGGTGTCGTCGAAGTCGAATCCGACATCGAAGAAGGGAGATCAGAGGATGTTCACTCGTCCGCGGTTGTCGTACTCAAACCCGAAATTCCACTCGGGAACTTCCATGCATCCTTGGAGAGGTAAAAGGGTGGTCGCCGCAAATAAATCTCCAAGGAGGAGAGGTTGGGGGTGGCGGGTTGTAGAAGGGGTGAGGAGGCCGGCGGTGGGAGTGGGGTGAGGAGGGATGGGTGTAGGAAACAAGGCAAAAACTGAAAGAAATTTCAATTTTGGAGAATTTTGGAGGGGAAATTTGAATTCCCAAGAGAGAGCAATTAATTCCATAATGAGGAATTAATGAGGAAGAGAGAGGGGGGGAGGCCGGCGGTAGAAGAATAGGGAGAGGGAGAGATTAAACTGAAATTCTCTCAGTTTTCATTGCAATAGGAGGGAAAATTAATGGATCCTAATTTGAATTTCAAAATAGGATCAAGGAGTTAATGGGGTAATTAAAGGGGGAGCATAATGGGGGCCGGCGGCATGGCTAAGGAGGGAGAGGGAGTTATGGAGAGGGAGAGAAGGTTTCCAAATTGAGAATTTGATTTGAAAAAATTCTGAAATAAAATTTGAATTTATTCGAAAACTTTTCAAAAATAGATTTCCAAATTTGGAAAGAAATTGAAACTTGAAAATCAGATTTCAATGAGGGGTTGAATGAGGAGGTGGAGTGGTGGTGGCGGAAGGGGAGGAGGTCGTTGGCGAGGTGGTGGGCGACGGTGGGAAGCTTGGCCGGCGGTGGGGAAAGCCCTAGGGACCGGCGGCAAGAGCAAAGGGGTAAAGGAATTTTGAAGAGCTCTCTAGTAGGAAGAAAATTATGCAAAGCAATTGTTGACGAATATTTTCGTATCGACTCGACCCCGATCGAACCCGACAAAGCTCGATCGCGCTCGATCGACCCAATCGAATGTCGTCGAGACGAAATTGACTCAAATCGAGCCCCGATTTAAATTAAATTAAATCAAATTTAATTTAATTTAAATCAAATCAATCCAAATCAAACCCTGTCGAGCGTCGTCGAGCTCAATTCGACACAATTTGACACCGTTCGGCGCCGATTCGAGCTCAATTTCACAAAATTGACTCGATCGGACTCAAATCGATCCAAGTTGGGTTCGATTCGAACTCAATTTCAGCCCTAATTTATTAATTTGGGCTGAATCTGATTTTCAAATCAAATTGAAGATCTAGGGCTGAGATCTCTTCTCAAATCCCACCCCATATCTCTCCTTCCACGCGTGTGAGGCTCCTATTGGTTCCTTCGAGCGGCGGCTCGTGCTCTCCAAGAGCACGCAGAAGAGAGACAGGGAGCCATTCGGCTCCCCTGGTTCGTCCGTCCATCCCGAGCGAGAGAGAAAGAGCGTGAGAGGGAGAGGGAGCCTTGTGGCTCCCTACTTGCATCCGTCCCAGGCAAGGCGAGAAGGGAAGAGGGAGAGCCATCGGCTCTCCAGTTTGGTTCGTCCGTCCCAGGCGAAGCAAGAGGAGCTCCCTTGCGTGAGGTTCAGCCGTCCCTGACGGAGTGGAAGAAAGAAAGGGAGACCTGCGTGCAGCCCTTCCAAGTGAGGAGAAGAGGCCGACTAAGGGTCTTCTTGCATGCGACTTAGCCAAGAGGGGAATCCAAGAATCAGACAAAGAAATCGCAGCAGCCAGCACTACCTCCTGTGTGTAGAGACCTTTTTGCATTCAGATTTGAGGTGATCTGAAAGTTTACTGCTGCCATCTTCTTCCTTGGGCTGAAAAGAAGTTCTCTCATGCTGCCATAACCTCATTTCCTTGCTTCCCGGCGAAGGTGAAAGTTTCTTCCATCATCTTCTTCAACCCCGGCGACCTCAAAGCGACGAGAACTGCTGTTTGGAGCGTTCTTGGACAGCAAACTGCTGTTCGGAGCAGTTTGGACAGCAAATTCCTTCTCCGGAAAAGCTTGGACAGCAGCGACAACGTTGGGAAAGTCTTGGACAGCAGCCACGCGACCTCCGGAGGTTTCCAAACAGTGAAAACTGCTGTTTGGGACGCTTGGACAGCAGCGACAACGTTGGGAAAGTCTTGGACAGCAGCCACGCGACCTCCGGAGGTTTCCAAACAGTGAAAACTGCTGTTTGGGACGTTTGGACAGCAAGCGACCACCTCCGGGAGCATCCAAACAGCGAGAATTGCTGTCCGGAACAGTTTAGACAGCAAATTCCTCCTCCGGGGCAGCTTGGACAGCAGTGACGCCATCCGGAAATGCTTGGGCAGCCGGCTTCTTCCTTGGGAAAGCTTTGGACAGCAGTTTGGAGCATAAATTGGAGCTTGGACAGCAACCTAAGAGCTTGGACAACGATCCGGAACTTGGATTGGAGCGCTAGGACAAACCGGGAGAGGTATACCACTAAAACTTAGTGAAACCTAGGGTCTCCCAAGGCCAATTGTTGTGTGGTTGACGCCCCCGAACCTTAGGTCCATAGAAACTTCAATTTTCGCTCTCCCAAAATCCCTTTGTTGGCTGTCCACTTCGCAAAAACAGTGGAAATTTGGTGATTTCCATTTGTTGACTCTCATGTGAGGGTCCGGAGAGGATTTCGATGCGTGTAGAGATGTTGGATTGTTATCCAACACCTCTCAAATGTATGTTTATGCATCATATTGTGCCCAATCCATCACCCACAATCATGCCCTAGGGTAGACGCTATCATTTGACCTCAAAGTCAATGATGATGCATAGGTTTGGATTGTAACTAGTTGCATGCATGTCTCATGTAGATGCATTATCATGACAAAATAGACACCTAAATCTAGGAGAACCTTTGCATGCATAATTTTAGTTACCTCTAGAGTTTTGTTTAATACATGTGTTGAGTCTAATTGATTTGGGCTTTATAGTCGTTGTGAGGCATAGAATTTCAAGAGTCTATGTAACAAATCTCACAACATAAAGAATCAATTAGATTTATATCTTGTACCATACAAAACTTAGAGCATGAAGTAGCAATCTTAAAACTCACCCATAAGTTGCATGCACCCTTCTTTCAAGTCCAAGTCATGACAAAAGTGACTAATGAGTTGCAAGAAGTGTGCACATGTGGTGAAGTTTGTGGACTTTAATGAGATTTTGTGAGTTCTTGAATATGAATTTAGTCAACGATTGGAAATATCAAATCATTGCGAGGTTTCCCATAGACTTTCCAAAGTCTATGTTGTAGATCTCACAAAATATGTTGTTGATTAAATTCATGTACAACATTGCAAAAAACAAGTACTTGATTGCTTTCAATTATCAAATTCCCTAATTTGAAGAATCATCTACACATGCATGCATTCTAGGTTCTTTCTTAGATCATATCAAATTTGATCTTAAGTTTCCTATAAGTCATAGGGATAGATCTCCCCTATCGAGAGATTTCTAAATCATGTCAAAATTGATTTAGAGATCTCTCCAAGACCATAGAAAATCAATTCTTCCCTCTCCTAATTGAGTCCAAAACTCAAAAGACAGGGGAATTCCTTTCAAGCATGCATCTCCTCTTTCTATGGATCCAAAACATTTATGGAGGAATGGAGAATCTTCTTTCATGCATAATGCTTGGAGCATTCTCAAAGCTCCAAATTTTAGATTGCATGAATCATTGGGAACTTGGAACCAACTTCCAAGATCTTTCATCTCTCTTGTTGGAACATAAACCAACAAGGATCCCCTTCGTGTGTGATATGTTGGAGCACCCTCAAAACTCTAAGCCATTCTATCACATGAATCTTTAGAGTCTTAGGACCAAATCCTAAGCTATCTCTTTCATTTGTTGAGTCACAAAATCAACAAATGAGCTTCTAACTCCATTCACTTGACTTCAACTAAGTGAATGATCCTACATCTTTGAATATCAAATATTCAAAGAACATCTTTGAAATTTTGTAACTCTCAAGTTACATCTTCCTCCTTCAACCCCAAAGTTGTAGGAAATTCACTAAATCATTTATTTGTTGGAACATAAACCAATGAATAATCCTTTAGACATAGGATTCAAATCCTAGTCTTCCTCATTTGCTTAGCCACTAATTAAACAAATGAATGCTCCTCCTTGGACACTCAATGTCCAAGGAATTCCTTTCAACATGCATTTCAAAATTCGCTTGTTGCTTCTCTTTTCTACAACCAAAAAGTTGTAGGAAAATCATCTCATTCCCCTAGAACTCTAAAGTTAGGAGAATGTGTACGTCTCTTTGAACACCAAATGTTCAAAGAACGTTCTTGGACTTGCAACCCATAAGTTGCATCTTCCTCCCTCTTTCCTACAAGTCAAGATTGTAGGAGAGTATTTAACTCTGTCTTCATGCTCCCAAACTCAAATTGGAAGTATGAATCTCCTTCTTTGGACAACAAATGTTCAAGGAACTTTCAAGAGTTTGCAACTTCAAAGTGCATCTCATTCTTCTCCATCCCTCCAACCCAAATTGGAGGAATGAATTTCCCCTCTTTGGACACCAAACGTTCAAAGGAAATCCTCCAATTTGTAACCTCTAAGTTGCATTTTGGGCTACTTCTTTTCCTACAATTCTAAATTATAGGAAATCTCCCATTTCTCATTCATTTGCTTAGCCTCAAATTAGGCAAATAAATTTGTTCCTTTAAACATCAAAAGTTTAAGGAAATTCATGAGTTGCAACCTCTAAGTTGCACATTCCTTTCTTCTACCAAACAAAATGTGTAAGAAATCTCTCCATTCACTTAGCCTAAATTAAGTGAATGCGAGTCCTCTTCTTTGAACGCCAAATGTTCAAAGAAAGTCTCCCACTTTGCAACCTTCGAGTTGCATTTCCTTCCATCTTTCCTATAAGTCAAAGATTGTAGGAAAGCATCCAAGTTCATCTTCTTATCCTCATTTTTCTAACTCAAATTAGAAGAGTGTATTTCCTTCTTTGAATAACTAAATGTTCAAAGGATTTTCAAGAGTTTGCAATTTCCAATTTGCATCTCATTCTTCTCTATCCCTCCAACCTAAATTGGAAGGATGAATTCCTTTCTTTGAATGCCAAATGTTCAAGGAAGATCTTGCACTTTGCAACCTCCAAGTTGCATTTCTCTATTTCTTCTCTACAAACCAAATTTGTAGAGAAATTCCCTTTCTTCCTACAACTCAAGAGTTGTATGAAAATCTCATTCATTCAACCTATGTTGAGTGAATTAGATATATGAAGGTCTCTTATTTGTTGGATCAAAACCAACAAGTAATTCAATCCAAAATTATTTGTTTGTTGAACCAAATTCAACAAATAATTCCATACCAAGCAAAGGAATCAACTCCTAGCTTTCTTTCATTCTCCTAACGCAAATTGGGGGAATGAGTTTCTCTCTTTGGACACCCAAAGTTCAAAGAATTCTTGATGTGTAAGCCCAAATCTACACATCATCTTCTTATGTTTGCTTAATCCAAACTTAGCAAACTAAACACCCATTATCGAACATAAAAGTTCAATGATAATCTCTCTCGATTTGTAACCCCAAAGTTACAAATCTTTCTCACTTATTGAACCAAACTCAATAAGTGACTCAACTTTGTTTGTTTAATCCAAATTAAGCAAATGAAATCCAACTCCTTGAATACACAAAATTCAAGGAGACACTCTTTTGATTCGTAGCCCAAAGCTACTAATCTCCCTCACTTCTATAGGTTCCAAAAGCCTTAGAAGATGTAATACCTTAGCCCAAAAGCTATAGGTTCTCTCTCCTTCAACTCCAAAGTTGTAGGAGATTTCTCCTCTCTTTAGCTCCAAAAGTTAGAGAGAGTTCTCCTACATTTAGCCCAAAAGCTAAATGTTGGATTCCTACCTTTCTTTTCTTAGCTCCAAAAGCTAAGGAAAATTCCTCAACAAGTGGCTCAAAAGCCACATGTTGGATGCTCCTTCCTTAGACCCAAACTCTAGAAGGACTTTTAGTATGACATACCACACAAGCCTCACACACTTAGGTGCACAGCCCCTTAGGCATGCTAGGATTAGGATTTTTCTTTGTGTGCGCATGTGATTGATGTTGTGGATTGATTGCCCTTGGATTGTCTGCGTGTGGGCACTTGCCCTTAAGTGGTTAATATAGAAATATAAATGCTTTTCTGTGCAGGTGGCCATATCTAAAAAGGGGGGTGCTCATAAATGATAATAAATTGCTTGCATGACAGGTACTGCTTAAAACCCCCCCAAAGATGTGGCCAATAGGGTAGAAGTAGATTGTTTGGCACTCTAAGTGCTAAACAAAATTCTGAATGTAATGCTTTATTATATGAACTGCTTCTGACTCTATTTTGCAGGTTTGAGTCTTTTTCTTTTCAAATATGTATTTGATAGAATTAGGATGTGTAATCAAACTTGTGGGGGTCTAGATCAAAAAGAGGTGAACCAAACGGATGTACCTGTGGAAGGTGAGGCCTGAGGTTCAGTTGGAAAGATAAAGCTTCAAGACCCCACAAGTAGAGTCTGTAATTAATTTGACTGGGTTGTATAATGGCAGGCAACTCAGCTGCCAAATCTGGTTGTAATAAATTGGACTTTATTTACATTTCCTGCATTTTTATTTATAAATAAAAGCATGCGTTGAAGTGTTTACTGGGTGTGCAATAGAAATGCATGTCTTTCTTAAGTTTCTTCCCTTTGTTTTTGTGGGCGTGGCTTGGACTTTTGATACGGTAGGCTCTTAGGACAAAACTAAGTTTTCTACCCATTTAAAATGTAAGCAAACTAAAATGAAATTAGGCTTCATGATTTTCTAACAAAAAGAAACTTGCATGGCTCCCTTCAAGGAGCTAAGTTTTCTAAAAATTAAAACAATCATGCATGGCCAAAAATATGTTGCATATAGAAAGCCCTCACTTAAGGATTAGATAACAAAAGTCTTTCTTTTTGTGAGTCAGCATTTGCATACCCACATACTTAGGTATCTTAGCCTCAAAGCTAAGTTATAAGCCCTACCTTCTAAATAAGAACAACCCTACCACTCTACATTTGCATTGAGACTAAACAACATGGTTTTAAAAGCGATTAGGAGGAGTTTAGCTGGTAGTCCCTTCCAGTCGGGACAATAAATCCAGAGGTCGGGCGGGCTATGCCTCTTGTGAGGTGTAGCTTGTAAGTCCCTCTTTGCACTTGTTAGATTTAGGTTCGAGGCACTACCTATTGGTAGTCCTCACCTTAGTCTTAGGGTCAGAGGCACGGGTTGATTCCAAATCACCCCATAAGCCCTCATCTTTCGGGCAATTCCTCCAACAAGTGTTGTTGGGATGTAAGCCCCAATCTTCTAATAAAATATCAACTTAAACCAAATTTAGATTAAAAAATGTAAAGCCCAACATAGGATAGTCCGAGCACCTCTGAGTTTCCTTCAGAATCAAGTGCTCCTACTTCATCTCCTTTGGCTCTCATTCCAAAATCTATATCTAAGTTGATCAACCTCTTCCTTGAAATTCCTAAAGGCCAAGTCCTTTTGCTAAGATTTTCATGGATTTCAAAACAAAAAGATCAAACTTTAGCCAACATTTAAATGATTTCAAAATAAAGAAAACCACTAGTTTAATCAAAAGTTTTTCCAAATCAAACTTGGGATGTAATTAACCATAGGGGCTTGCCCCTATGGGATGTCTGTACCCCAGAAATAAATAAACCCCACTAAACCAAACATTGAGTGGGGGAATCTCTGTTAAATAATTGTAAATTTTATTATTGAGCCCATAAGAAAATGATATTTTTACCCTCCGGGGTAATATATCGTATTCTTATGCCATGCCCGATTATAAAATATGCAATCCGTTTGAGCATACAAAAATTCTCCAACAGCAATTAAAAGAAAAGATAATTAGAGAACTCACTAAGAGATCTCAATGGAAGAACTCACCAAGATAACTTCATGCACTCACAAAGAGAACAAAGCATGAAAATTTTCATTCATTCAATAATAATCCAAATACAATGACAAAAGCCCTTTATATAAAATGACAAAATATAAAATGCATAAAGACGAAAACGCCCTTGGGCTACAATAAGTACTACTTCCCTCATAGGGGTACAAAAGGAAAGCATGAAATAAACATCATGAAAAGAAGAAACTAAATCATAAAAAATAAAGGCTCTGAATCAAGGCCGTCGATCGGCGTCCCCGGCGATGGTACACATGTCAAAATCTGATGCCCTCATCACAGAGTTATAACAAGAAGGAATTTATACATCATTTTCACTGAAATAAAAGAACCTTGAATTGATTATTTTCACAATTAAAATCTTTACTGGAGTACAGCTCTACATTAAAACCTTAAATTAGTTCTTTTTAGATTAATTAGGGTTAATCTTATTAAGCAGTTTGGCAACCTAATTTTCTATTATTTCTTAGACTCTTTTGAAATTTTTTTAAATCTATAAAAATATTAAAAAAAAAATTATCTTCTTTGCATAGCATTTAATTGCAGAAGTCATCATGACTCTCAGGCAATCTCATCCATATATTAATGAAAATAAGTTCTAAAATACTAGAGGAACATGGTGCTATGTTCAATAATTTGGAAAATACCATTGGGCTTCCTATGAATTTCATGGGCAAGCCAAATTTTCAAATGGTTGAAACATAAGCAACATTAAATCATCTTGTTCAACAGCTCCATCAAAATCCAACTACCTTGCCCCTGCCAACCATCCAATCTATCTACGAGATAACACACACAAATGAGGATGTTAACCCCACAGGAGGGACCCTAAAAAAAGACGTAAGATTAGAGAGCTGAGCACCACCAACACAATATCAATGACTCTAATAATACTTCTAGGAGACTAAAAGTTGAAACGCCTACTTTTGATGAGGTTTAACCCCAATAAGCTTTTCGTTTGACTAGCATTAAACCCTCTTATTAAACTGGTGGGTTTATCTTTAATTATTACTTTTGGTATTGTGATCAAATTGAGATATTCTCTAATATTCAGAATACTATATTGAGTCGTTATGAAAGTTTGAGATTAAATTGGGTATTTACTAATAGTCAAGGGACTATTTAGGCTTTTACTCAATCTGATTAGTAGACAAAGTAAAAATTTTCAATGGATTCTCTATCTCATGATGCATACAAATATAATTAAGGCAACAAATAGCTTCTACTGCAAAACTCTTATTGTGGTCAAATCTAAAAAGATTAGCCCTATTGGTGGTCTAAGAGGCCCTAAGGGTTTAAAAAATGGAGCAAGTCATTATATAAGTATTTCACAAAGGCCGAGAGACTGAACACCAAAGTTAAATAAACAAGAGCATATAATTTTAACAAGCCAATCACAACTGAAAGGAAATCAATAAGAAAACATATAAAAAAAATGAACCAATACCGTGTTAATTTTGTTGGTAATATCTACCATCATTGTCTCATTCTTCCTCCTTGTTAGCCGCTCATTCCGATTGTCATCCCTCAGCCGCTCCAAAGTTTTCTCCAAGGTCTGGTTTCAGGCAGTTATAAGAATTCAAAAGTAACCAAAGCACCACACAATCCAATATCATAAATTTTTTTAGTAAGAAGTCAAGCTCTTCACTGCCAATCAAAATGAGGCATAAAACCACAGAATCATTCTTTAGTCAATAATTATTAAGAAAGATACAACAAACAAAAATATCCTAACGTGCAAAACAAAATATAGAATAAACATGATGAATTCATTTACATATATACGAGAACATAGTTGAGTTGATGAGTATTTACAAAATAATAGAACAAAACTTTAGCGCAACAATATGATTACGATAACCTAGCATCAACTGAATTTAGAGGTAACTTCGCATTAAATAATTTGAAAAGAGCCCACACCCTCTAAAAATTATCATAATATAATCAGTCTTTAATCAAATGAATGCTTTGCAAAGAGAAGAGTACCCAAATGTCAATTAAATGGGATAAAAGTTATCAAAATTTTTCTAGTACTAGAAGTTTTTCATACATATTCCAAACAAAATAAGTATATATTAATCAACAAACGTAAAAAAATATTAAGATTAACAAAATAAAAAGCAACAACCATAATACATTCAAAATATTTTTTTTAGGAATTGCAGCAAGAAAGAAAAAAGATACTGTTAGCAATAGTAATGAAGGAAAAAGGCAGCAATGTCATTCAGGGGAATCCGAAAGGTTGCTTGAGGTTTCCGGAAAAAAAAACACATGAAATTTAATGCTTTAAATTTAAGTAGTAAATGCAATTCTAAAGATTATACGCATAAACTCTGATGCCATGAAACACAGCTTCGAAGTAAATAGGCAGTCCACAATAACAACAAATGAAGTCGTTAAAATATTAGAGCCAACCTGTATCCTGGTATCCTTTTCTTGTAATTGTTTGGCTTGCTCACTCTCACCAAAAACATTCCTTCCTGTCAAAACATATAATGTCAGAAAACAACAGTATCATTGATTTATATTCATGGAGAAAGTACCAGATTTAAAGTCTTCAATTTGCTTCAGAATTGCTTGATTTTTGGAGTTCAGCTCCTCTTTCTCCTTTGCTAACGCTTGGATTTTGGACATGAACTCATCCTTCTCCTTTGCTGTGGCTTGAGTTTTACTGCTGAAATCCTCCTTTTCCTTGGTCAATACTTGGTTTCTAGAGTTCAGTTCCTCCTTCTCTTTCATTATTGATTGGTTTATGATTTTCAGATCCTCAATCTCCTTTGTCAGTGCTTGTTTCTTATAGTTCAGTTCCTCCTTCTCCTTCGATATTAAAAGATTTTTGCTCTGAAAATCAAATCAAGATGCATTAAGCTTATCGCCAAGAAGAAAAGTTATACATTGCCTAGAATATCAAAGCTAGGAGTACGCAATAGACCTTCAAACCATGTAGAAGCTTTTTTTGTTTATCAAATTCCAGTTTAAGGGTAGTTGCCTGAATACAGCAATATATCTTAACAATAGCACGGGATACAAATATATAAAACAAAAATAAAGTCAACACGGACAAGTACCTCAACATTTTGAGCATCATTAAACTTTTTCTCTCTTTCAGATAATTCCTCGTGACAATTAGTAAGGTCTTGCTCCAACTTCATTATTAATTCCTGCTTCTTAACTAAAGTATTCTTTAAGCACAAAAACAACCAATTAATCTAGAGAAATATAATAATTAAATGAGTTAAAAAAAAACAAACAGACAACGTAAAACAAAGAGATAAATGTTCAAAAAGGGAATCGTAGATTGACGAGAGATTAACATATATAATCATACAAAATGGAAAATTCTAAAGTTTAAAAGAAAAAAAAATTGAAGGAAATTTTTTCTGGGTTAAATTCATGGAAATAAAAGAACTCTTGACCACAGAATCCATCACGGTCGTTACAAATTTTAAAGCAGGTAGAAGCAAAAAGACCAACATTGCTAAAATTTAAAAATCAATAATCAAATTATACTCAACGTATAATACAAGGCTTCTGAAAACAAGCACGCCCAAAAAAATGTTGAAAATAATCAGGATGATGAAAGATGGGCCTCAATTTGCACAGATATAGAAAGCAATTTTGTCTGGGATGTCTGCTAACCATGATTAGAAAAAAACATAATGATGAAAGCCTATTTAAATTATATCCTTAAAAGTATAAATCATTCAAGGGTAGGGAGATCTTAGACCTAGATTTCTAGTGCAAGTAGATGATGTGATGTATGAAATCACACAAACCAGATGTAAAATTTGCAGCAATAAGATCAACAATTAAAACGAGTTATCATCAATTATAAATTCAAAACTAAAAATATGAAAAACACACAGAAAACAATTGCCATAAAATTTCTTGGTCAGGTTTCATAAAAAAAAAAAAAAAACGGAGCACATACTCCATCAATCAATGAAGATGAACAAAATTACTTCACAACAGGTTGAAGATTTAGTTCATGTGCATACAAACCTTCTCTATCAAGAAAAACTCCAACTTATATGATAGGAGATACTAAGATTTGGGATGTTGCTTGAGATGGATTTGAGTCCTTTGATGATATAAGAATATTGGAGATTGATAATCTTTCACTTGATGAGCATGAATTGGAAGCAATGATATTTATTGAAGATAATACAGAAGTCCAAAGACAAATCCCTGAAGAAGCTAATCCTACCATTACTTCCACTGAATAGTTGAAACTTCATGCACTAGATAGTGTATGCTTATGTTTATGAAGTTGTAAGAACATTTTATGCTTACTTTTATTTTGATATTATAAGCTACACAACTAAATATGATGTTGCTTTTTTTTTTTTGTCATTTTAAATATTATGCTATAATTATTTTCTTAATCTTAATGTATGTTTTATAAATTATAATGACGTGTCTACGCCGTACCCAAATCCTGTACTTTTAATAATTGACGTGGCTCATATCTGTATCATGACTTATCCGTGTCGCCATATCCGTATTAGTACAACGTAATGTAGATATAATTATTCTAGAAAACTGAACCCAGCCCCGGTTGAAAAAACTGTACATCAAACATTTAAACACGGCAAAATAAAAGCATATGAAGTAAGTTCACCTTAACCTGTTCGAGCTCATCCTTAATCTTTTCGTGTTCATTAATGTTTATATTCTTGCAACTTTCAAGCATCTGCACCAGAATTAAAACAAATAAGAGTCTCAATTTATCTTAGCAGATCAGGTTTCACTGTAAGCGCAGAAGTACCTCAGCATTTCTATTGTTCAGTTTGTTGATGTCAATCTTCAGCAACTCCGCATCTTTTTGAAAGCCGTCAACTTCAATTTGCTTCTGCTTTAAAAGATTTTCCAATTTATCAGCATCTGCTTTAGCTTTCTGAGCCTCTTCACGGAGTTTCTAGTAACAAAGCAAGGTAATAAAGTTTCATTAAACTTTCTCTTTCCACCTATCCCCATAAAACAGAGAAGCATATTGCAACAAGTTAGAGCTTTAAATGCAGCCTATAATATGATGCACGCCAAACCTGACATTCTTCAAAGTTATGCTTGCTCTCTTCCCGAAGCTGTACATTACTTTCCCGGAGCAAATTAATTTCTCTCACCTGCAAAGATTAAGAAAGTATTTAACACTTGCAAAGTCCAAATATAGCAAATAAGCTAAAACATATAATTTAGTTGTTATACACAAAGAAGTTCAATGCAACCCTCAGTAGCAAGGGTTACCTGAAGCTGAAGAGACTTGAATTCCTCATCTTTTAACATAAGTTCTCTGGAATTCTCAAGCTGAGAATGAAGCAAAGCTTGTGCAGATTCAGAGGCCTTTAGAGCACCATCTACCTGAATCCAAGCGAAGGATATAGATGTTAAGAAAACATCCAATAATAAGACAAGAATGATCAGATATAAAGGATGCACGACTGGTAAAACCTAAAGAGCTTAAAACAAAAAAATATTCAACAAGTAAATTTGAGTTAGTTCTTAAGAAGGAAAGATAATACTGCGATAAAAAGGTAAATAATCCATAAAAACTCCTGAATACAACAAGAAAGTACAAAAAAAATCAAGCTAAATGTAGGAAATTCAACAGGCACAAACAAAGACTGGGAATTCTTTATCTATGTGAAATCAATTAGTTGTTAAATTCAACTGTGGTCAGTTTTATACTAGGAAGCGCATTTACTTCCAAATAAGTACCATATCCATGCCAAACACATTCAAGTCAATAACATCTAGGACTTCTGAAATTTGAAACTTGCTCGATAATCACTAAAAATTGAATCAAATAAAAACCAAAATTGAATTACTTGAACTAAATTGATGGCTAAATTGATTAAATTAAACTTGAAATCTACTTGAGCATGTAAAGTAGACATAAATATGAGTGTCTTAGTGGGCGCGCGCGCGTGTGTGTGTGTGTATATATATATGTATATATTCTAAAATTAAAATAATTTGTTAAAAATTAATTCATAATCACTCCTTTTTATTTGAGTCAAATTAAAATGAAAATTTTCAACTTTAAGTTGGAAAATTATCAGGTTCGGACACCGGACGTATCTCTACGTCCAGACATCCACTTAAAATTTGACAAGTAGAGTGCACTTTGGTTGCGCTTTATCTGCCATTTAGTTGCACTTTAACTGCTCTTTCGTTGCGCTTTTTTGACTGCATTTTATCTGCGCTTTTACTGCTCATTTGTTGCGCTTTTCCACCGTGTTTTACCTGCGCTTTGACTGCATTTTGGTGCGCTTGGCTTAAAGTTCCGCAGGACACATTAAATATATAAGGTAAAAAATAAATCCAACGTGTCCACTCCACATGTCAAATTTTAAGTAGATGTCCGGACATAGAGATATGTCCAGCATCCGCACCTAAGAATTTTCTTTTAAGTTGAGTCGAACGCACTTAAACTAGACTCAATAACACCCCTAACAACATCATTCAAATGCTTTAGATAGTCCTATACAAAAGCTTACCATTTTAAAACATCAACTGTGAGTTGAAGGATCTTCACAAATATTATTAAAATGCATGTTTGATCTATACAAGTAAATATTAAAATATCTCATTGCAGTTATTGAAATGAGGAAAATGAAAATTTATAAATCCATTTCTAAATAAATACAATAAAAATAATGATGATGCTAAAACAATTCTTAAGCACACTAGTATTTTAATTACTAAATATTCAATGTTCTAGTTTGATGGTCCGTCATGTTAAAGCCTGTTTGTGCTAATATTGTTATACATAATATTGGCTTTCAAACAATTCTGCAAAAAGAGACAAAAAATCATGAAATGAAAGCACCAATTAAACTCATATGGACCAAAGTAAAAAAAAATAAAAAAAATGCCATGAATAAGTCCAAAAATATCAAGAAAGAAACTGTAAATAATAAGCTGCAGATATGAGATCAACAGCACCAAAAAAAATCTCCAAAGCAGAAACCAACAACATGAAAATTCATTTTCCCTGTCTTGAATTAACATAAAAAATTCTTCCAAAACCAAAAGCTGGCTAAAGATGTGCAAAACTGAAGACAAGCACAGATCACTAATCAAAAAATAAACGAGGTAATTACTTTGGATTGCAGCCTCAGTTTTTCTTGTTTCAGCAAGGTTATTTCAGTTTCAGCCTGCATGATTGTTAAGAAAAACCGAATTATCACAAGAAAATTATTCATATATTAAAATAACAACTCAAAGGCGCCTACTTACTATTTCTTTGGACCTTCTCAGATAACTTATAACCGTCTGGAGGTCACCATCTCCTTGTGAACTAACTGCCGAAAGCCCAACAGAATTATGCTCTTTCTCAGCCAGCCTAACATGCAATGCTTCCAATCGGTTGTGCAAAATTTTATTCTGAAGAAACAGTTAATTTAACAGGAAAAAGCGAATAAATACTAGTAAAAGAGGATTTAGAACCAATTTACTAAACAAAAGATCATTTGCAATCAACACGGGTGGCAAAATTACAGGTGAAATATAACAGTGTAAAATTACACATTGTAACATATATATAGCAAACCACGAAGCATGTAAATAGACACAAGCAATCAAAAATCAAATGCATAAAAGTTCTTCTCGTGAGAAGATAAAACGATTTTAACTGAATAACAGATAAATGTTCGCAATCAAAGAAACAGGAAATGAGGAACTTCCCATGAAAAGTATCCCATATATCATTGAAACATAATGATATCAATTTTTTAACCAATTGATTTATTCCCAATGTGAATTGAAAGAATTTCCAATCTTGATGATGCATTTAAATAAGAATTAAAATTATGAGTATGTAACAAAATGGAATGGCAATTACACTAAAAACTATGATCATTATCAGTTTTCAACCAAATCGATAAGAATGTTCACTTTGAAAACCTTCAGTTGTATAAAACAGTGTTTCCCAGTCTTTTTAACGTGGTGGTATCAGGATCATGATATTTACATTGAAGTTTCATGCCTGACTTGATTGCATACAATGGGTAGACTGCTATAATAAACTCTATTAATCGTCATATCTTAGATGGTGTTTGTAAACCATTCACATTCTAACAACATAAACTCCTAACCAGAGGCTCCGTATGTAAAGCAGCAGCAATTTTTTATGTTACTTTGCAGCGCATCAAGCATTCACAGCATGCTGTTCTAGTAAGTGATGGGGACATCAGATCAGTGTGGAAGTTTTATCAGTGATGTGGCCGCCGATCTACGGCCACGATCGAGTCCTTGTATTTCTGAGTCATGATTGTATTTTATTTTATTTATGCATTTTCTTATTGCTTAGGTGTCGTTATTATTTCCCTTTGTACCCCTTTCATGGGAGTGCTCGCATGTAAGCCCAAAGGGCAAGTTGGTCTTTTATTTTCTTGAGTCTTTGTACCCAGCTATTTATAGCCTCATTTCCTTTGTTTTGAGCTAATGAATGAATGATTATGAAAAAGTTCTTGCACTTGCATGTTTTGAGAGCGTTTGAGAGTTCTAGGAGAGAACTTTGGAAAAATCCCTAGGAGAGGGAGATCGGATCACCCAACAACCTTGGAGACGGCCGGGTTCGTGGTCTTTCTTTATCTTTTGTATTTCCTCCTTCCACCACCACCATCGGACACCATTACACCCAAACCCTTCTCCATCTCCAAGCCATCGTCTCCTTCCAACCGAGCTCCACACATATTCCCCACTTCGCCTTACCGCCGGATTCTCAACTTTACCCGAGCCCCTACTCCCCCACATCATCCCACGGCCAAGTTCCCACCTGAGCCAGCCGCCGGCTACAGAATCTAACCACCGGCCACAATCAAGCCAACTCCCCTCATACAGTTTCCTAATTTGGTGTAGGCTAATTTGGGAATAGTTTTGAAATTCAATTTTTCTGAATTCGAATTTCAAAATCTTTCTTAAATGACTCAACTATTTAAGGAAAGTTTCTATTTGTTGATTTAATTTGAATTAACAATTCAATTGGATTGAGAATATTTCTTTCCTTATTTCAAACCCAAATTAAGAAGCTTTTATTGCTCCCATTGAATCCTCCCAGGTCCATGACTGCCGCTGGCCATCATATGAGCAAAATCAGGTGTATTCCGTAATTGCCTGTTAATTCCATTTAGAAATAATTCAAATTAGTTTCTGTATCCTGTGGGCCGAATTTTCCCAATTCCTAATCTATTTTTTCTTTCCTAATCCACTTCTTATTTTTGGAAAGATTTTCCCTCCTCTTCTCTGTTTTACCGCCCAGCACCCAATCCCCTCTCCGATCAAATTCCACCCGCTCTCCTGAGAGCTTGTTCTCTACGTGAGAAAGCTCAGAACACGTTAATTGCTGCTGACCAAAGTTCCCAAAAGGCTTCGTGGATCTTTCCTGCTAGTTCCGTATTCCTACCTGTAGGAATCTGAAACCAATTTCAGATTTCAGTTTTGGTCTCTCTCCCTCTCTCCAACCATTACTTCCTCCCTTTAGACTAAAGCATTGAAGGTCTTGAGTTCCCCTCTTCCAAGCACCTTCTCCTACATCAAAATCTGAGAATTTTCTCAGAAGTTTGGAGTCAAACCTGAACACCATTTCAGATTTGAAATCAGCATTTAGAAGAGTCCATGGAAGAAGATATTGAAGGCATCAAGTGGACGATTTCCGCGTCGCCTTAAGCAAAGGTTTTCCTTTTCACTTGTATTGTAATTTCTTCTAAATCCAAATTCTCAATTGGTTGATTGTAATTACGAAAGCTATTTCAATTGCTCTTGCCAAGCTTAGTCATTCGTAGGAATTGAGTGTAATCCTCTATGCATCATACGTCTCATTGTTAAACTAGGGATTAACTTGAAACTATTATTTTTGCATTGCTTTATTTTTCTTGATTATCTTGAATGTTCAAACTTAGCGCATGTGATCTAGCCTATACAAGATTAACTCCCTCATTGTTTGACTCGCCGTGGATAATTGCTAGTAATTTTAATCCGAACTTATTCTAATCAATGAGTTGTGCAAAGCCTAAGTGAAATTCATAACCTTGCATCTAAGTAGTCCTGCATCAGTAAGCCAAGCCATGTTATGTGAATGCTAGATTGATAATTTTCTTTCTAAAGTTTCATGCATACCACTAGCAACGCTGCAACCTGAAATCCGAGATCGCATCCTTATCTACTGGTTTCCAATCCAAAGTTCCACAGCACTTTTAACTTTGATAGGGGATTGTCCCCAACTTTCGGTGAAAAATTATGACTTAACAATTATTTTTAGCGGCATTTATTTCTTCCAAGTACTGAACAAAGTGATTTACCAAGGCATAGTGCAATCCAAATAAACTCCCCAGTGTATTTCACCGCCACAAAAAGGCTGCTAACATATGTTAATGAGATTCAGGAAATTATAATAACTTCTACATGCAATAAGCTAGAGATCGAAACAAATGGAAATTTCTGGAACATTAGGCAGTTTTGTTGGGTGGAGTTTTCAAGGACTCCACAATGCTAAAATCAAGAACATTCTTGCCACAATAGCTAGTTTTTATATCAATAGTTCTTAGGAACATGAAATTGAAGATTTTAGTCTTTATTAATCTCCTTAAATTTGCATATTTGATGATCCCCCTTAAAGATGACAAAGTGGCAATTTCAGCATTAGACAAACAAGTCTCACAAAGCAAAAAAAATCCGCCAAGCACTTGCTGCATCTGTTTTCAACCATTACACCCAAGCCGCCAAACAAAAGAAAAGAAAAAAATAACAGAGTCCAACTACTAACCTGTTCATGCATTTCATTGAATTTCCTTTCTGCCACA
Source organism: Dendrobium huoshanense (assembly GCA_016618105.1). Lineage (NCBI taxonomy): Eukaryota > Viridiplantae > Streptophyta > Magnoliopsida > Asparagales > Orchidaceae > Dendrobium > Dendrobium huoshanense. The sequence goes on from CM028358.1 coordinate 21,495,682, forward strand.
CTCTTCGTCTGTTGTAGTTCAGACTTTTCTGTTTCCCATGATAACTTCATAAGATCCTAAACATGATTCCAAATGAAGGTCATGTAATAAAACATAATATGGAATGGTAGAAAAGCAATTAACAACAGCACGCTAACTTTAAAATAAAATAAAAAAATTCACAAAACAAATTTTGTAAGCATCATTAAAAGCCTTCTACAAAACATAATTTAAGCGTATTTGAAAACTCAAATTCTAATAATTTTTCCAAAATCAAAATACTCAATCAGTAAGGAAGACAACTCTAAAACTTTATTTAAAACTTAACACAGTCACTCTGTTTGTTGCCTGCCACAAGAAACAACTAGCAGCTTAAGAAAACACTAAATTCAATGATGCTTATTTTTTTTAACGATAGGCAAATCAGGATTTATGGAAGAACTTAAATTTTGGTTTCAAGTTCAAGAGCCCATAGCATGTATTTAGGACTTTAGGGAAAGTCCATAATATCATACATGAAGATTGGTGGTAACTCCTATGGAATGCTAGGAGTCATGCAATAATATAGTTGGATCCTTAAGAAGGTTCTAAATATCAAGCACGAGTGGGATGATTGATTGTTCGTTGATTTGTTGTTCCAACAAACAAGGGAAAATGAATCTAGGACTTTGAACATAAGATTATATGATTAATACAGTGAAGCGTTTGGAACATTGGGATGCTCCAAATTGTCATGCATGAGAGGAATATTATTCATTTGTTAATTTTATGTTTCAACAAATGAGAGGAAACTTAGGATTTGGCCCCAAGTTTGAGGGATTCATGTAACGATATGCTCAAAGGCTTGAGGAACCTCAAATCATTATTCATGAGAAGAGAGAAATGTTCATTTACTAATTTTGTGTAATTAGAAAATGAAAAGGTGACTTAGGATTTGGTCCCAAAGTCATGATGATTCATATGATAGAACATTTAGAGCTTTAGGAAGACTCCAAAATACATACATGAAGGATGATAGGTGACAACTCCAAATATGTGCTATGTTACGTTGAGTATTTTGAGAAAATCCAAAACACCATGCACAAGGAAGAGGGACGATAGCTCTTAAGGGATGCTAAAGATTCATGTAATGAAGCCTTTTGAGCCTTGAGGAAACTCCAAACATCATGCATGAAAGAAATATGCATGTGAAAGAAAGTACCCTATTATTCTACAAATGTTTTGGATTCATTGGAAAAGAAGATATGGATACCTCAAGATTTGGAGAGCTTTCTAAATTAATTCTGTCATGAGTAAGAAATTTGGAAGCTTTTGAAAGTTTGTATTTGGTAATGTTAATTTGCAAATTAGACAAAATAAGCTTAAGTAATCTCTAAGTGTGATGGGGTATTAATTATGGGCCTTTGGAGCTGATGAAACACTCCAAATTAGCTTCACAAACTCTTAAGATTAAATGAGCATATTTAGATAAATTTGTAAATTAGGAGACATGGTGATCTTAGCAAGAGATCTATGACACATGATTTTGATTCATGATATGATAGGAAACATACATCTAAAGCTTTTAAGAAGATATCAAATTAATTTTCGCAAGATTTGATTCATTAAAAATGTGGAGGAGAGTTTCCAATCTTAGAGAGTTCCATTAAAGAGTAATTAGTCAATGTTATTTTCCTCATAGGCTATGTAATATACCCAAAAATAAGTTTGACCAACATTACTTGTTCTAGGATTTAATAAATGAACCTTTGGGGGTTCACATGAAACCCTCCAACAAGTTATCAAATGCATTTTGAATATAAAGTCAAGTTATAACGAAATTTGCAAGCTTTACCATATGCAAACTCTTAAATCCTATGTCAATTTTGTCATGACACTTGATTTGGGGAAAAAGGAGCATATCTTGCAATGTGTGAAAACCTACACCTCGACATAATGTCGAGGTGAGAAGAGATCACCAAAACCTATAGTCCATTCGTAGGTGAAGGCTAAGCATGCAACATGAGTGCAAAATCATACATCTGGGGGTTGCCGGACACAAATTCGGCCACCTACACGCGTCAATGTCCTTATCGGTCTCTCACATAAGAGCAAACAAGGGGAAATCGCAAGATTTCCGCTGTTTTGCAGAGAGTACAGCAAGCCTGAGCTTCATTTGGGTTTTGGGGAGGCAAAAATCAAAGTTTCTAAGGGACCTATGACTTGGGAAGCGCCAACCACGCATCAGGGGGCTTAAAGACCAAAGTATTACTGAGTTTTTAAAGGATTTTACCTTGCTAAGTTGTCACAGTGCCAAACACACTCCACTCGCCTTGCAAAGGTGAGAAAGAGACGGAAAACATAAGAGAAAATTGCGGTACGACATGCTATGAATGCTGTCCTCACTGCTTGAAAGCTCCTAGAGGCCGATTTCATGAATGACGGGAGAAGAAGGAGAAGCTCCTACGGCAGGTCGGCCTCCGGATGCTTCCACAACCCCTTCACTTCACTCCTTTTTACTTGTTGTCGCTTGACTAAACCGAGAAACATAGAGGAAAGATCTTTGATCTGACCAGGGCTCACACACGCTAGCCTCTGATTCCTCTTTTCCTCTCTATCTCGGCCTTTCTAGCTGGACAAATCGCACGAGTAGGCGGGATCCTTGAAGGTTTTTTTCTCTAGCTCTTTCTCCTGCTCACGTTCGGTCGGTTGGATGGAAGAACCGAAGGAGGGATCTCTCTCTTGCTCTAAATGGGACGCACGAAGCAGATAGGGCCGAATCCAGCCATCTTCCATCTCCTGCCTGTCTATATGTTAAACGAGGCTCCTACTATGGGATTTTTCGTGTATCCGAGGAACGAATATCCCGCTAAGGGAATTGACATGCGGCAGAATGGGACTTTGAAGAAGATCTGAACCGTTTTATTTGAATACCATATTTGGGAAGTCAACTAAACCAGGATTTGATATTTTAGGGCGGGAATTGAGTCCAAATCCAGCTCGACTCAAACCAATTTGGGTCAATTTGGATATGATTGGGTCTGATCGAGCAAATTATGTAAAATTGGGCTCCAATAGCGCCAAATTGCGTCGAATTTGACTCGACGAGGCACGACGAAGCTCGATTGGATTCGATTTGGACAGATTTTGGGTCGGCATGCTTAATTTGAGTTTAATTTGATAAAATTCAGCTTAATTTAATAAAATTAGGGCTCAATTTTGGTATATTTTGCTTAGACGATGTTCATTCAAGTAGATCGGGTCGAATCGAAATTGATACAACTAAGGTCGGCACAAAAGAATGTCAACACTCATCAGTAAGAAATTCCAACATATACAAACAATAAAGGAATGAATGCACAAATTGTCCAAGCTGTATCGGAACAGCCAGCAGAATTCACAAATAATGAATCTTGCAATGTCGAAGAACAAAAAAATTTAACCTTAAAAAAAATTCCAACGGATGTAAGAAAGCAAGGTGGTTACATTTTCAGATTTTTGAGCATCCAGTAGCTCACGTAACGTTGAGATTTCTGCTTGCTTAAGAGAAAGTTCCCTCGAAGTATTTGTCAATTCCTGAATGGTCTCAGATTGAAGGATTACCTGTATAGCATTAATGATTTAGTGAAATAACAGGATTAACAGAAAAAAAAAGACTGCAAAATGATTCACATAAGCTTAATTTTACAATGATGAGTAAGTAAAAAATTGGAAAAATTAAACTCCTGTACTCATAGCTGATCTAAGATAGAAAGAAAGAACATCTTTCAACAAACCAATAATAGCAGTGAGAATTGGATAATAAAAATTTTAGCATGCAATCTTTGTAACAAATGACAAATGCATAACTTGGTTAAAAACATTACAAATGAATAAAACCATTAATTTCAGATGACAAATACAAGTGCCAACTTCATAAAAAAAATCTTTGCACGCCTAAAAAATTTTTAAGGACAGAAGAAATTACATTAATCTACGAATGTGATAAGCCTCTGGAATATATGTTTTTTTACCTAACACGCTCAAATTTAGGGAAAACTTATTTCCTCCAGTACAAGTAGAAAACAGATCAACATCAATATGCTAGGCATATAAGGTCGATTAATCATATAAAATAGTCCTCAGAGGGTGCACATGAGAAACAATCACACTTGTAATCCAAATATCTAGAACAAAGTTCCATGTTTCACTTAGCAATCATAATGTCAAATAGTTCAAATAATAAGTTCAAGAGAAACTGTTAATCCAACTCATTTATACAAGAATTACAAATAAAAAGTGATACTTCGATAAGATGCAATTTACACTTAAGGAATAAAGATACAACAGCAAAATGGCGCCACAAGAATAAAACCTGTCTTTCATAGTTGTCCTGGGCAATACGCCACCGCTTTTGTTCTTTATCCAAATGATCTTGCAGTGAAGATACTTGAATTTCCAACTCTCTGAACTTCGTTCTATAGAAGAATCATATAAATAGTAAGAATACATCAGGAAAACTAAACATAAGCATGGTCCCCCATAAAATTACTAACAATTTTTCAGCAACTTCATCCCTCAATCTTGAAGTTTCAACCATTGCAGAAGAAAGAGCTTTTTCTTTGGCTTCAGTGGCAGAGGCAGCTTCTTCACATTTCAACAAATACTTTCTTTCAAGCTCAGAAACCTGGTTTTTTAGAGATTGAACTTCATCCTCAAGCACCTTCCTCATTTTGACAGTCTGCAGTAAGTGACACAAAAACCCCATGAATAGAAAAAATGAAAGGAGAGGTTACAAAACCAATACCAATTTCCCTAAGCACAAAATCGCATAAAACATTTTGCCATACCTCGGACTTGTAACCTTCATGTGCCAATTCTAATTGCTTTAACGCAATTTCATTTGTGCGAGCCATTTCTTTGTACTACAATACAAGATAGATCAAAGAATGTTTAAAAAGATTTCAAACAAGTAATAATTGACACGAGAAGAAAATCACACAAACCTGCATCATGTACTCTTTGCTAGCACGAGCTTCATCTTTAACTTTCTCCAGCTCCTCCTTTGCTTTCCATAACTCTTCAGATATCTAGTTAAACAGACAAACAATAATTAACAAACTATAGAGCAAAGTAAACCAATACCCCCCAGATGTGAAACCAAAATGCGTAGGAGCTCATTAAGATAATTAAGAAGGATTAAACAATTTAATTTCACTTGAAAGCTTATTGTCGAGACAAGATAATTCAATAAAGATTCTTGGTTTTCAACTCGCTTAGGCGAAGGAGTACATGTAAATTAACTAATCCTCGGAGATAAACAAAAATAGTAGCAAAGCTAAGAGCTATTAAACAACAATCCACAACTTAATAACGAGAGTTTTTACCTTGGGGAATGTATCACTCGACTACACTAGGCTTGGCGAGAGAAGAATTTGCAACTAGAATTGAGATCACCACTAGGAAGAAGATGCCGAAAATCTTTGTCCACGGGAAAGTAGTCGGAGTTGGCGAGGTTGGCGGATGTCCGATGATGATCCAACGACTTGGTGGAAGATGGATCTCATGATCCGTCATTCAACATTGAAGTGGAGAGGGGAGGCGTCGTCTTCTCATTTCCTTGGCTTCTCTACTCAAGGGACGAGAGAGAGGTGGCCGGCGGGATTTTCAAGGAGTGGGGGAAGTTTCGGCCAAGTGGGAGAGATGGGCGGGTGTGGAAAAATAAGAGGAGCTAGGTTAGATGAGGTGGCAAGTGGTTTACTAAAATCTGAAATTAATTCTCAGATTTTAGTATAATGGAGGGAATAATTTGAAAGGGGATTTCAAATTTCCAAAAGTAATTAAAGGGGAATTAATGGGGGTAATCAAGAGGGGCCCATATATGTGGTCGGCGGCTTAATGAGGGAGGGAGGGATTTTAAAATTAAAACTAAACTTTAATTTCAGTTTTAAGTGGATTGGGAGGGAAATTTTGAAATCCAAATATGATTCCAAAACGGTCAAGGCATTAATAGCATTTAGTGGGGGAATTTCCTTGGGTGGCCGGCAGCATGCTGAGAAGGAGGAGAGGGAATTTCATGATGTGGCTTCCAATTTGAATTTTAGTGATGTGGCACAAGTAAATGAAAACTCCAATTTTAAATTGAATTAAAATTGGGAACCGTCATGAAAACTTTCCAAATTTGGAATTCCAAATTAGGAAAGAATTTGAAATTCAAAATTCAAATTTCAAATTTGGGCATGTGGTAGAGACGGGGTGGACGGTTGAGGGGAAGTCGCCGGCAGGGTGGTCGGCCGGGGCCGTGGATGTGGCCGGCAGTGAACCTCTAAGGGGCGGCGGCAAGTGGAGATGGGAGGGCTATTCTTGTAGTGGATGGGAAGGAGAGGGATATGAATACGAGCGAGAAGATAAAAAAAATCTAACCACGAATCGAGGACACTTCCAACGATTGGTGGGCCTTGCGAATTGCTCCACTTGAGCTCTCTTCCCTCTCAAGCACTCATGCTAGAAAAGTAGAAACAAAACATAACTTTTTTTCATTCAAAATATTCATCCCTTCATTACATAAGAAATGGCCATATATATAGGCCTCAAAATGACAACGAAAACAAAAGACTAAAATGCCCCTTGGGCTACAATAGAGACCAAATACCCATAAGGGTAAAAATGGAAAAACTGAAAAAATTAAATAAATTACTACATAACATGACAAAATAATTAAAACTCCTGATCATGGCCGTCGATCTCTGGTGTCTCTGATGGCACACATGTCGAAATTGCTGACGATGTCCTCATCATCCCCCCCCCCAGAAAAAAAAAAAACGCCATGGTGGATGATCGTGCAAATTGTTATGCATTTTAGCATTGATATAAATAGCAAACCATATCTTATAAATAATTGTATGCAAACTACATAGTGATTGAATCTTAATAAATTTTATAAATGAATTGTTGGTCAAACACTATAAAGTAAGAAGTGTACAACAGCAATCATCCAATTAAAGAGAAATTCAACTAGGAGGGCAAGGTTACCGCCACAAATTTTTCAAGCTCTTGCACAGGGTGCTTATTCAATCACATATACTAGGGTTCTCCAACACCAACATGACAGCTATCTTCCCCCTCCAACATCTTGTTATCAATGAATACGGTCCCTTTACCGTTTGGCCCAATCTAACTTCATCTCCACAATCACCCTTCTTCATCCACTCCCCCTCAACAACTACTCTTTGACCATCCGCACAAAACAAAAGTTCAGATAAGTCGACTCATGCATATGTTCAGGAATTCTGTGTTTTTCCCCAGCACATGCAGCTCACAAAGGTTTTTCCTTAATCACATGAAGAGCATTCGCTCAACCAGCAACCCAGTGTAACACTTCAAAATTACCGATTTGTAAAAGACTGAGCAATTGCATACCTCATTCGTAGAAAACCCTGAGTGTTCATGATTGCCAACCTCAGTGCTTGCCTACATTAAGAATCAAAGTTAAAAAGACTTCTGTTACTTATGCAAAATTAATTCATAAAATCAGAAGGTTTCATGTTAAAAAAATAAAAAACAGAGCAGGCCTTGCCATCATATCATAGGCATAATCTGTCTTTACCTTTATATACAGATTTTAACTAAGCAAGCTAAATTTTAGCAAATAGAAACAGTAATGTGATGAAAGGAACAAATTTATAGACTATTCTTTAGTTATTTGGCTAGATTCTTTCTCAACTAACAAGGGATGATTAGGTAATTGAGTAGAGGATTTTCATAGGTAAATTATTAAGTATAGTTCAATGGTTCAAATGAAAAGCTTAAGAGAAATAAAAAGATCTAATGCGTTTGAGGGAAAAAAGGCCAAGTACTGACTTCTTCAAGTGCTTAAGCTGTATCTCAAGATTGGTTTGCTAGCATAGCTTCAGGCTGGTGCATCTCTTTCACCATCATTAAGAAGAAAACATGGGGAAAAAATTTAGACTTCAATTTCTCACTATCTTTTTATATTGAATTACCAAATCAAAATTAACAGCTCACCAAGAGTTCGATCAATACAAGAACTAAAAAGACCAAAGAATGAAGAAGAAAATGATATAGAAAAGAAATACAATATTCCGTAGAGATACAAGCATCAAATGGCCATATTGAAACAGTCTTATAAAAACAAAGGAAAAAAGTACATTTCTAACATGAAAAAATGGGGAAAAATACATTCGTAAGTAGTATGAGATAGAAGTTTATTCAAGCATGCAGCAAAATCTGGGTTATAAGAGAATTAGCAATCACCTGTTTTCCAGTACTTTTGATTTTTGCCTCAAGATCAGAACATCGAGCCTAAAGGAAACATAAGAAGTATATGCACATGAACACAAAAATATAAAAACATATTCGTGGTAAAAATGAAAGTGAAGCAAACCTCAGCCACTGCTGCTCTAGATTCAGCAGTAGAAACAGAAAACCAAGCATTGGTTAGCTCTTTTCTTATATCTTCCACTTGGCTCATGGAAGTTTCAAGTGCTCGTTCCTTCTCAACTGTCAGAATACGAACACGATCCCTCTCCTCCTGAAGTTCTCTCTTAGCTTCTGCCCAATCACTCTGTAGATATCAACATAAGAATACAAGTATATACAAAAACGTGCAAATTGTAATCAATTCCACAATCAGTAATTCATAGAATACAGCTTGAAATTAAACGAGAAGCAAGTTAAAGTAATAAAAAGCTAGCAAATCTCAGAAATTTGGATCAAAATAGATTTTCCCAAAAAATAACAAGTACAAAGTTGAGCACGAAAGAACCAGCAGAATAGGATGAACGTATATTGAAGGGGCATTCAGTTCTAGGAAAAATAAGTAAATAAAAAACATATAAAAGAAGTGAGGAAGACATCAAGAAAACAAAGAAGGATATGCTCCAAAATTACTAAAAGGACAAATAGATTGACCAAAAAAAAAAAAAACATTAAATTAAGCACGAATCTGGAAGCAGAATAAATGTAATGAAAAGAAGAAGAAGAAGAAAATTAGCAAAGTTAAACAACATTAGGAAAAAAACTACCAATTAACAATGTAAAGACATTCCAAATTGAAACAAAACATGGGAGCAATCAGATAAATTTATCAATAAAAAACAAAGCTATCAGAACCAGCCCCTTAGTTATTGAAATCAAGCTTTATAAAAATACAAATAACAGAAATAAAAGACATATTGTACATGCAGCAGCAACAAAATTAGTAGCAAACCGATATGACATTGAAGTTGTTACAGATTTGAACTAGATATGCAAAGAGGTATGAATAAAATTGATGACAAAAAATTCTCTTCTTTTAACAATATTTACACAAAATTTCAAAGTTGATATTAGAACAATAAATATACAATTATTCTATTCATAATACATTAGTTCAAAAAATGAGCAAAAAAAAAAAAAAAAACAGGTTTTTAAAGTAGAGCTACAGCAACCTCAAGCCTCTATCCCATTTCGTGGAGCCGACAACATGAATTCTTTTTCTCTATTGTTTGCTACAAAGAGTCAAATTCTCATTTAAATCAAATTTAAAAAAAAATTTATTTCTAATACTTTCTAACCAGGTCTTTTTAGATTTATCACTACCTTTCTTAAGATAGGCCAAATCTAATATATCTACTCTCCTAATTGGGTAATCATAAGGCTGACGTTTTATGTTACCAAACAATCTAAGGGGACTCCCTCTAATCTTATCTGCCGCTGGAGCTACAAAACTTTTCTTGCATATACTCGTTTCTCATTCTATCTAAAGTCACGCATCCACCTAGGCATCCTCATCTCTGCAACAATTAACTTAATTTTATGCTTCTCTTTTAATGGCAAACATTCTACGCCATAAAGCATTGCATATCTCACCGCCATCTTATAGAATTTTTCCTTAAATTTAAGGGTATTTTTCTACACAATAGGACCGATGCATTCCTCAAGTGAGGGTAAAAACAGAAAAATGAAAAAAGAAATCAAAATACAAATAATAACTCAAAATAAAGTGATACAATCATGGTCGTTGATCTTCGTCTCCTCTATTAAACTTTCACGATCAAATGTCCTCATCACTTTCATATAAGGATTATTAATTCCTTTCTTATCTAAAACTCTCTAAAGCACTTCTTTTAAAACTTTATCATATGCTTTCTATAAATCACTAAATATCATATGTAGATCCTCCTTATTCTCACTATACTTCTCCATCAAACCTCTCAATAAATGTCTACCTTCCCCAGGAGACCTACCCGACATGAACCCAAATTTATTTTGAGAAACATTAGTATCATGTCGTAACTTATGTTCAATTACTCTCTCCCATAATTTTAATGTATGATACATTAACTTAATTCTTCTATAATTCGCAGACTATTGTGCATTATATTTACTATTAAAAAAACCAACAATCCACTCATCTGACATCTTTTTAGTCTTCAAAATAATATTAAAAATTTTATTAAGCCAAGAAATTCTTTATCTCCTAAGCATTTCCACACCTTTATTGAAATATCATAAGATCCAACAACTTTTCTAAAATATAAAATAGCAAAGTAAGTATTTAGAAGAGTAAGTACTTAGAATTAGTAGAACAAAGATTTATTACATGACATATAATTTTAGTGGTATGATGCTAATAATTATCATTCAATATTCTTAGAAGATAAGATGATATATCAATGATATAGCTTTAAATATTTTAGATCTACTTTATAAAAGAATTAAAATAAAGATAACATAACTTCTATAATTATGTTGGATGATTAAAATGGAGAAGTTTCTCGATAGTTCTATATGCTAAGAGGATATCATGAATGCTTAAAATATAAACTATATAAAATAGTAATTAAGCTCGCGATGTTGTGGGGATCTCAATATTGGACAATAAAAGTCATTGATATGTAAATTAACAAAAATGAGAATACAATTTCCTTGCCTACTAGTTATATTATAGCTATTTGTCTTTCATGTTTATTATGGTAATAATAATGTTTCCTATTTCATCACTTCCTTGATTAAAGAGTGAATACAATTATAATCTTCCATAATGCTGGTTGGGTCTATTTGCAACAAATATCCGCTTTTCTGCTGAGAGAAATTCTAGTTGAATGAAAAAGAATCTCCTTTTGCTCTCCTCTCTACTTTCTTTCAATTTGAACTTTTGTGAGTCGATTGAATTGAGCTCAAACCAGGCCAACCCAATAGCAGACCAACTTATTATGCCATTAATACATTGCGAACTCACTAACTGTGAGAAGGATGATGAGTAACAACTTAGAAAAGGAAATATTAAATTAGAATTATGCTTACTTCAAGTCGTTTGAAATAATCATCTTTTTTTCTCCTCTCAGAAACTCTAGCAATCTGAAAAGATTAATGCACGTGGAAGAAAAATGTAACTAGTAAGAAAATTGATAAAATTATTGTTTAGGTTAGGAAAATACTTTAGCTATACAAAGAATAATCAGCCAACATCCATCATAAGTAAGACAGGTGTGCTCCACTTGCAATTACACTGCATGTATAGCATCACCTGTAATGGATGGAAGCTTCAACTTGGAGCAAAAGGTTTCAGGAACTATGACAATCATACCTCACGAATTTCTTCAGCACTTTGAATGGTATCCAGACTTGTCTGCAGCAACACATAAAACATTTATGAAATTTCAGTAACAAAAATCGTATCAAGAATTATGAGACACAAAATAGACATGGGAAAAATACAGCACTCAACTATTTTTCAAAGAAAAACACACACCAAAAACTAGTGCGAAAAGTGATGTTAAAGGCAAAAAAAAAAAAAAACAGTCATTTGCAGAAAGAGACCACAGCCACGACAACGCCATTAAGATACTATTGAACATATACTGAATGAGATTACATGAAGAAGAAGAAAGGCACCTGAAGGCGATGCACTCTTTCCATAAAAGTCTGAATCTCTTCAGAAGTTTTTTTCTCAGAACTCGCCAATATTTCTCTTTCATGTTTTAAAATTGATACCTGTTTTGATATAATAATGAGATAACAATCACTTACAGATAGTTTCTCCTTACACACAGATGTTTGGCTCACCTCCATAGATAGCTTCCGTGAATTCTCTTCAGAGGCTTGCAAAGAAGCTGAACTTTCACGAAGTCTCTTTTGATAATCAATGAGCAAGTGTGTCAGTTCCATATTTCTAGCAGAAACTCCATTGGTTTCCACTCTCTGTAATAATAAATTAAAGTTTAATGTAGGAAAAAATTGAAAAATGGACCACATGCAGATCTTCAACATTCTATGGCAACACACGAGCAAATAAAGATAGCATTAGTTTATTTTTCAAGGATGTCAGTATTCAAATACGAATACATGATGTAATATAGAACAACCACTGTAGAAAATGGAAGCTATATAATGCAGACCAAATATTAGAAGCTCTCGTAAGAAAAACGTCATATAGGGTACTACTACTACAAAAAAAAAAAAAAAAAGCTACCTGATTGTCAAATTCCTTCATGAAGCTATCAAGCCTCTCCTTAGAAAAATTAGCTTCTAGAGACATTTTATCACGCTCTGCCCGTGCTGAAATAAGCTCTGTACTGATTTAACAATGAAACAAGCCATGAGAAAGCATTAGAAAAAAAAATATTAAGATTGGAAAACTTACACATTTTAAAAAAGTTAATTGGAAATAGCAAACATATTTCCAGTAAGTAATATAAATCAATTTCATATTCATCATTATCAACAGCACAAATTCTATAGGGCACGTTAAGAAAATCTTCTTCAGCAGTCAACACATACCTGGACTTGCATATCAGGCCAGCTTTTATCTTTTCCTGCTTATAAACATGATGGCTTTGGTTACACCTTTTTGTTAACCTTACAAACTGATTTTTCATCCTCTAATTATAGATGCGCCAACTCTGTTATGTGTGCCCAAGAAATATCCATTGAAACTTCAAATACAGTAAATAGATGTTGCGACTCTATTTATCATGTTATCATGTTTTGTGTATATATATATATATATATATATATATATATATATATATATATATATATATATATATATATATATATATATATATATTCCCCATTTTATCCTTCCAAGCTTTTATTGCACACCCATCTAAATATTCGCATTTACACTACCATGAACATGTTTTTGTGCGCCTTTCTCCAAATCACTATCACCCATTCCAATCACAGATGAGAAATTCCATGGGTGACATTTTACAGGAAGGCAGTTAATCACAAAACTTTCTAAAACTGATGTGATTCTTAACTTACTAAAACAAAGGCAACCTAAAAAGTGATCAAAACTCACAAAAATGTTTATAGTCAACTCTATAGGATACTGCTTCAGAATGTGCCGCTAAAATCCTGAAATATTCAATCAAGACACTAATTGGTTCATATTTCTTGCCAGAAAGTATTTAGTGGAAATCCAATTGTAATAACCCAAAAAGCATATCATAGCAATGAGCATATTTGACAAAGCAGAAGTTGGCTTACAGCTAAAGTAGAAAAAAAAAAAATTGGCTTACAGCTCATGCAACAAAACAAGTTATAACAAACTCAGCAAGACAAACTGGTATCAAGAAATAACTACCAAACAAAAGCTAAAAGAAAACAATGCAGATCTTCAAATAAATTGATTTGTGAAGTTTTAAAAGGAACACAATAAAATCAATACAGCGGACTAATCATCTAATGGATATAACTTCTTACAAAGGTCAATTGCTTAATATATATTTTAGTCTCCTAGGCAGCCCTCGAAATTAGCAAACTTAACGTAGAGCACCATCACAAACCAAAGATAGAATAAATCTCAATTTCTTTGACGCCTATTTTGATTTCTAGGGACTTCCTCTTCACTTTCAGAAGTTTAAACGCTACGATTGTTGAAATTCAAATTTGCAAGAGTATTAGTCATGTTGTTTATTTGATGTTGCAAATCCGCTAATTGTTGCATCATTTGTTGTCAATCCCCTTGATTATTTTGATTAGCCATTTATGTTTTTAAGAAAAGACACACACACCAACCTATGATATGCTAACCTAGTGATGTAGGCAGGGGGGGGGGGGGGGGGGGGGGATCCCTCGAGTTTACAAGCTCAATCAAAATTGAGCTGAAATTTTAGCTCATTTATGAGCTGGTCTTTAGTTCACTTATTGAACTAAGGGATAGCTCATTATTAGCTAACATTTTAGTTCCTAGTTATCTTTTTATTAATGTAATTTTTATTGTTTTTAATGTTTTAATTATGTTTGTCTCTTGGAATTCCAAACCGGCTTTTGGAATTCCAAGATATGTTATTTCCCATGTGTGGCTCCTTGGCTTCGACCATGGCTTTAGTTTTTTGTGCCTTTGCCCCTTGGAATTCCAGACGACTGCTGGTTTTCCGAGCCTGGGATGTTTCCCGTGGCTGTGGTGCCTTGGCTCCGTGCGGCCTTTTTGTCTCCCGCGACTGCTCCTTCGGTTCCTGGGCTTGGGCGGTTTTCCGTGATTAGCATGGGGGATTTCCAAGCTTGTGATGTTTAGGTTCTTGTGAAAATTAATGTTGGTGTCCTTTTGTATTCCCCTTTTATACCTATAAATATGAGGGGCTTGTAATGTTTGAAATAGTGAATGTTATGTGATTTTTGGAATCTAACCTGCTGGTTATTGGAAAAGCTTGCGAGCTTTGTCCGTCTTCTTTCTCATCCCCTCCGGAAATCTTGCGAGCTCTTTCCAACCTTTTGTCTCGGCTTCTAATCTCTTTCGTCTCTCCGCAAGTGCCACTCCATCTGTATCTTTCGTCTCAAGTAAAGCAACTTTAGGGTGTCTTTGATTTCGAGTCAAAAGTTGTAATCCGTCGTTGTTTGTAATTTTTTTTTTAAATTTCTTCTTTTTAGTTTAATTTGAAAGATAAGAGTTTGTTCTTCCTCATCTTAGTCGCGTCTTTCGTGATTTAGTGGGTCATCGGTTAAGGCTAGATCTCTCGTGTGGGCGAGGGGTATAGGCTCCCTATATTTCTTGCCCCACCACCTAGACTCTGATATCAAACTTGATGCAGACAACTAGATAGAAAGAACCAAGAGGGGAGAACACCAGGACAAGTAGAACATAACTCGATTCAAAAAATTTGAATGCCAACATCCAAAAAAACATCAAAACAAATGAAAGTCAAACAATCGAAAAAAATAAAAAAACTACCACAGAACAACTGGCAAGCGGTTTCCTCACACGCAACAAAATAATAGGCAATATAAAAGAAGTGCTTAAGGGCATGCAAACCAAGGATCCACCACAGCTACTTGGGCCAACGTCCACCAAAACTCCTCCGGCAAATGCTACCAAACCCGGCCAACCAACACCTCCAATAGCTCAAGAAGAAAGATACAAGTGGAGTGGAACTTGCGGAGAGAAGAAAGAGGTATGAAGCCCAAGACGAAATTATAGAGAGGAAGAAAGAAATGGAACAAGCTCTTAAGCTTTTCCAATACTTAGTAAACGTAGGGTTTTGTTTCAGCATTGTCAAAGCTTAGTAAACAAAGGATTGAGCGCACTTGGTCCCAATCTTATTGTTAGATTAGGGATTTTTGTTGAAAGCTATTTACTTAGCATGATTGTTGAATTTCTAACTTGTTTTGAATTTTCAAGTGTTTGGCAAAGCGGCTTAGCCTAAACGTAGGCACCCCTCTCTCGTTTTATTTTATCGTTTGGATTGCTAATAGTTTCCTAATCTTATTTGCTTATTTCAAGAATTCGTGCAAATTCTTTTACATTCATTTCTAAGCATATAGTTCTACATCATCTGGTATCAGAGCATGGCTAGATTGCATTACATGTGCTAGAATTCATCCTAGGCTATTGCTTAAGCTTGCATATTTGATTTGGCATGCATACCATCTCTTAAATCATTCTAAATCTTAGTTGTACTTACTGTCCAGAAATTTTCTGCACTCATTTAGTGAGTTTTAAGGATGTTTCTTAAGTATCTAGGTGCTGCCCTCAATATAACAACTTCCCTAGTCACCTAGGATACTTCACGCCTTGTTGTAGTTTGCTGTCCAAACATTGTCTACATCGTTTAGTGTCATTCTAGAGAGTTTCTCATTGCATTTAGGTGTTGTCCTCTACCTAGATTCGCCCCCAAGTGTCCCCTAGTGTCTAACCATGGACCCGGAACAACTAGGAAGGAATTTAGACTTGTTGGTAGGCCAAATGAATAACATTAGCCAGCAACTCAAGGAGAACCAAGCCGACCTAACTGAACTTCGTAGGAACACCACTGAGAGATTTGACACACTTGAGTGAGCTAGAGAGCACTTGACTCCCTACACCCCATTTAGACCACCTTCTATGTATAGGGATGAGACCTACCCAGATGAGAGGCAACATTGTGCCAATCATCGAGCTCCTTACCATAGACATGACCCACGTCATGATCTAGATTTGGATGAGAGGCAACATCGTGCCAATCATCGAGTACCTTACCACGAGCATGATCCACGTCATGGTCCCGATTTGCCACTCATGAAGAATATTAAAGTTGACGCTCCTACCTTCCATGGCACACTCGATCCTCAGCTCTTCCTGGACTGGGTCAAAGGTATGGACAGTTTCTTTAAGTGATACAATATCTCTGAGGCTAGGAATGTTAGTTTTGCGGAGATGAAACTCACAGGTAGGGCGAGTCAGTGTTGGTCCAACTTAGAGAGCCTTAGGGAAGTTAGAAACGAATACCCCATTACCGATTGGTCGTCCATGAAGCGGGAACTCAAGCAGAAGTACTTGCCTCCGTCGTACTTCCCCCGGCTATTGGACAGGTGAAATAGGCTAACCCAAGGAAACAAACCAATGAAGGAGTACATCGCCTTTTTCGATGACTTCTTGATTCGCTGCAAAGAGGAGACCTCTACCACCCATGCACAAATCTTGTCAATGTTTCGTACCGGGTTGCGAAAGGATCTTTGCAACGAGTTGTTTGCTCGGAACATCACTACCCTGGAGAATGCCTACAACCTAGTACTTGATTTAGAGGAAACCCGTTCCCAACACCCTAGTCGACACCACGACTTTAGGCCCTCCTACAGACCCTCTGGTAGTTCCACCCCTCACAGCCCAGCCAACCCCAGGGAGCACTACTCGACCCTCGCCTGGTCCCCCCACTGCTTTAAATGTCAGGTGTATGGGCATATCGCCTCTTAGTGCTCTAGTCCCTATAAAGTCACGATTATCGAAGAGATCACTGAAGCAGAATTCGAGCCTGAAGTCGATCAGATTCACCAAGTAGACAACGATGGTGAATTCTTTGAGGAGGATGACGACAATGCTGTCATCCAGTACATCCAGAAAATTGACACTTCTCCCACTTGCGTGGTGAGATGTGCACTGTCAGAATTTGTTACTGACGACGAATGGCATAGGACTACGATCTTTCACACCAACACCAAGATTAAGGATAAAAACTGTAAGGTCATCGTGGATAGTGGCAGCTACATTAATGTTGTCTTCTCCAACATGGTGTCTAAGCTTGGCCTGTCTGTCGTTCCCCACTCCAACCCCTATAAGGTAGCTTGGGTCAACACCACTGCCTTGGAGGTAAATGAATGTAGCTTCATACTTATCTCCTTCGCTGACTATAAGGAGAATGTTTGGTGTGATGTGTTGATCATGAATATTGGACAAATCCTTCTAGGTCGCCCCTGGCTATTTGACAACGATGTCCACATCTATGGTCGTTCAAACATCTGCGTGTTTGAACATGAGGGCAAAAATATCAAGCTTTTTCCATCACAGCCTCGGGTTTCGGATGATCCTGAATCTAACCCTATCAAAGCCAAGAAGGGACTGAACCTGATAGCCGCCATAGACCAGAGCATGCCTTTACACACCTTAGTCGATCATGAGAGTCCCACTGAATCTGACGAATCATTCTCTCATGAGAGTCAGCTCAAACCTATTAGACTTGTTGAGATCCTTCCTGATGGTCTTCCCGATCCATTATCCCCGATTTGAGGCATTTCCTATGTTCTAAATCTAGCCCCTGGAGCCTCCCCATCTGATCACATCCCAGTTGGACTCGACTAACATGAGTCAGTGACTAGTACTCTTGGTTTAAGTCCTTCTTAAATTGTTTACGAGTTCAAACTTAGACCGCACTAGACCTTATATCCATGTGTTCTAGGTATAGGAATTTTCAGTCTGCATCATCATTTTCATCTCATATGCATGAGTTTCATAAATATATTGCACGACAACTTGAAAAGAGCAATAACGATTACAAACTATATGCCGATCTGAAACAAAAAATTAAAACTTTTGAGGTTGGTGACTCCGTGATAGTGCGGATTTGTCCGGAACAGTTCCCACGGGGAATAGTTAAAGAGCTACATGCTAAGAGTGCTGTACCATTCAAAATGACTAAGCAATTCCATGATAATGCTTATAAAATAGTTCTGCCCACAGAATTCAACTTCAATCCCTCTTTTAACATAAAAGATCAAGGTGCATATGAAGATCCTGAATTCCACCCACCAAATCCACTCATACTGCAGTCTTGTATGACCCCACCGTGTGAGAACCCAAGCCCACCTCTACTACCAAATATTCCCCAGTCACCCATGGCAGAAAAGGTGGACTCGATTCTATGTGATGACATCATCTCCACAAGAGAAGGTGGAAGATGGAGGTACTTGATCAGGTAGAAAGGGAAGCCCGAATCAGAGTATACATGGCTAGATCGTGATGAGCTACAGTAGATTGACCCCGGCATATTCGAGTTTTCCTCCCACCTCGGGAGAATGATGGGGACATCAGAGCATGAATCGTATATCAGAGGCGTGGCCGACGATCTACGGCCACGATCGCGTCATGTATTTTGAGATTATTTCATGTATTTGTTTTATTATGTTATTTGTCTTTTATTATTAGTTATGTTGTAATTGTTTTCCGTTTTTACCCCTTAAAAGGATGTCGTATGTAAGCCCTGAGGGCATTATTGTCTTTTTATTTTGAGTCTTATGTACGAGGCTATTTATAGCCCCTATGTTCTCTTTGAAAATTAATGAATGATTATTTGAGAACTTTGTTTTCTTGCTTGGAGTTCTTAAGAGAGCTTGAGAGATCAGAGAGAGATCCCTTGGAGAGGGAGATTGACAAATCACCGACCAACCTTGGAGACGGCCGAGTTCGTGGTTCTATATCTTTGATTTCCCTTAACTCTATCTCCCACCTTTTTCTTCACGATCTTACTTCTCCTTAGTCGTTTCCTTCCACCCACCAAACACCGCCTACATCTCCACCTTGTCGTCAGCCCCTTACCCTCCCCCCCATTCAAACTGCCGGCCTAGCCCTCTCCCATCCCCCATTGCCTAATTTGGATACTTCCTAATTTTGGATTGTCATAATTTAGTTGGTCTTTGAATTCAAATTTCCCCAAATTTGAAATTCAAATTCTTTCCTAAATTATAAAATATATTTTAGGGAAGTTTTCAAAATTTTCCTCCCCTTGGTCTTTCCCTCCATCACCAACTTGCCATTAAAGCTTTTCTAAAATAGTCTTTTATATTTTAGGCAACTCTATTCATGAGTAAATTCAAATCTATTTGAATTTAAAATAGTTACCTAAATTATAATTCTATTTTTGGTAACTTCCTAATTCATAGCCTATTTAAATTTCAAATTAAATTGGATGAAATCTTTCATTCCAAATTTAATTTCTTAATTTAAGTAAGCATTGAATGCCTCCCCAATCTTCTCCTCCTCCATATGTCACCGGCCCCATAGAGATATCCTTTGAGATTGTTTCCTAAAGTCACTTCACCCTTTTGGAAACAATTCCAAAATATCTCCTTTTCCTGTGGCTGAAATTCCCCTTGCTCCCCACCACCTCAAATCTTTCCAAAACCACTCCTCCCAAGTTGGAATTAAGCCTCAAGTTCCTCTCCCCTGCTGGCCGAAAATTCCCCAAGGCTCCTGTACTGTTTTCCCTCCACAAATACCTCCCAAACCCCATCCCACGTGGGGTTTCCTGATCTCCAAGACTGCTGCCAAAAAATTCCTGCAACTATTCTCGGATTTTCATTGGCTAGAGGCTTCAAAACTGCTGTCTTAAAGGGGACAGCTTGTTGTCCAATAGTTTCTGCCGGCTCCTTTCACCACAGCTCCATCGGGGAAGCTTCTCCTTACCATCCAGCACTTCCCAACGTCAAAGACAGCGACTTCTCGCATGGATGGCTGACCTGGAAACAGAACACGGCCTCTCCTGCAACAAACTTCTTCAACATCTCGACTACTTGTTTCTAGACTTTGACTAAGGTGAACTTCTCCCCCTCTTCAATTACCTTTCTATTACCCTAATCTTGTAGGTGATGACGAATCCCAAAGAGCCAAGTTTCGCCTTATGCCTAAGCTTAGTAAACGTAGAATTTTGTTTCGCCATTGTCAAAGCTTAATAAACTGATGTAGACAAAGGGGGGGTCAACTCAAGCCCAAAATAAATTGATTTTTGGCTTCCCTCGAGTTTACGAGCTCAATCAAATTTGAGCTGAAATTTTAGCTCATTTATGAGCTGGTCTTTAGTTCATTTATTGAACTAAGGGTTAGCTCATTATTAGCTATGATTTTAGTTCATATTTATCTTATATTAAATGTACTTTTTATGTTTATTATGTTTTTAATTACGTAGGTCTCTTGGAATTCCAAATCGGCTTTTGAAATTCCAAGAAATGTCTTTTCCCATGCGGTGGCTCCTTGGCTTCCTCCCTTGGGCTGCTGTTTTCGGTGCCTTGCCTCTTGGATTTTCGGCCGACTGCTGGTTTTCTGAGCCTGGGAGTTTTCCCGTGGCTTTGGCGCCTTGGTTCCGTGCGGCCTCCTTGGCTCCCGTGGTTGCCTCTTCGGTTCCTTGGCTTGGGCTGTTTTTCCGTGAAAAGCAATTAAGTTTTTAATGTTTGTCTTTTAGAATTCCTATGGGAATTTATTAGGTGTCTTTTGGTATTCCCCTTTCATACCTATATATATGAGGGGACTTGTAATGTTTTAAAAGAGTGAATGATATGTGATTTTTGGAAATGTAAACCTGCGGGTTTCATGGAAAAGCTTGTGAGCTTTGTCCGTCTTCTTTCTCATCCCCTTCGGAAATCCTGCGGGCACTTTCCACCCTTTTTCTTGGCTTCTAATCTCTTCGTCTCTCCGCAAGTGCCACTCCACCTGTATCTTTCTTCCAAGTGCAGCAACTTTAGGGTGTCTTTGGTTTATGAGTCAAAGTTTGTAAGTCCTTGTAATTTTGTGTTTTGTAATTTCTTCTTTTTAGTTTTATTGTAAAAGTTTGTTCTTCCCCTTCTTCTTCGTCGTTTTTGTGTCTTATCTCCCGTGCGGGCGAGGGGTATAGGCTCCCTATATTTTTTGCCCCCACCATAAACGTAGGGTTTTGTTTCGCCATTGCCAAAGCTTAGTAAACGTAAGATTTAGTGCACTTTATTTGCTTCTAATCTTATTGTTAGAATAGGGATTTTTTGTTGAAAGCTATTTACTTAGCATGATTGTTGAATTTTTAACTTGTTTTGAATTTTCCAAGTGTTTGGCAAAGCAGCTTAGCCTAAACGTAGGCACCCCTCTCTTGTTTTATTTTATCGTTTGGATTGCTAATAGTTTTTTAATCTTACTTTCTTATTTAAAGAATTCATGCAAATTCTTTTACATTCATTTCTAAGCATATAGTTCTACATCACCACACATCCCAGAATTGCTCTGGGATGAACACGCTTAACTGCAGAGTTTCTTACAAAAATTCTAGCAATTATACCAAAAAGCGCATTGATGTTTAAGAGTTAGTTCTCTTTTTTACTTAATGGGTTCCACAATCTTCCCTATTTAAGTAACTGACGTCCTCGTCAACATCTGTATCCCAAAATCATCCACCAGGCAGATATGACTCTAGAGGTGGCCCCTATAAGTTCAAGTGGTGGCTCCCGTCATATAGCACTTTGTCCCATACAGGATTCAAGAGGTGGCTACAATGGCGTAGCACTTTACCTTGTACGGCACTTCGGTTGATGTATTGCTCTGATACTACTTTTGTAACACCCCATAGTACCCCTTAAGAGTACTGAGAGTATTACTAACATAAAGATAATATTTTCATCAATCACTCACATGATACTTTTGAACATTTGAAATTATTTAGAAAAGATCCAACAATTTTTATTCATCACATATAGGAAGTAGTTAATAATTTAAAACATCAATAAGATAAAATTATATTGCCACTACAGAAATCCAAAGTAAAACTTCATTAGAATGTTCACATACCTTAAAGTTAGTCTCACAAACAATTTTAAAGCTAACATATAAAATTTAAGTACTTGCACTAAGTCTTCTTTGATCTTTTCTTTTTATTTTCCTATAACAACAGCTAGTGAAAAAAATAATGGTGAGCTATGAAACTGAATAAATTATGCTAATTAAATAACAATTACAAATGCAATATTATAATGACTTATAATATTGACCTAATCATTAAGTTAACTTACCACTGTTTGCAAAATATTATAAAATCATATTGGCAACATTCTTAGGGCCTTCTGAGTTAGAAACTGAATATTTAGTCTTTTAAAAGATGTAGATATACTTCCATCAACATATTCAATGGAGCAAATGTAAACCTAATATTATCACAATTGAATTTCATAAATGTCCATTTTGCCTCTCAAGTGGTCCATTTTACCCCACCTATAATTGATTAGTTAGTCTCAAGTAAAATTTAGCCCAGTCATAATCCTAAAACTTACACCACCTTAAATATTTCTATGTGACTAAGTGAGTAAACTAAGTGCTACTTAAATTATCCTACTTATCAACACAAAATTTTGAATTTTGTTATTTTTAACATACTTTAAAGCATTAAGCTTGATATTCAAATGGAATAAATTTGATTATTATGGATAAATATTTACTAATAAATACTTCAAATAAATTTGTGTTTGTCATTTAAACATGATAAAAAAAAAAGAAATCGTGGCACAAGTCTTGAAGGGCGCATTGATGTAAGTTGCACAAAAAATTGCAATGAGGCATACCCTTCAATGTCTCCAATAAGGCCTAAGCATTTTTTTAATTGAAGTGTATACCAAAATGCATTTGAGTGTGCACCTTAAAGAGTTCATATAAAAATAATTTATAATAGCATATTATATATCTAATACATCTTATATTAAATCTTTAAAATTATATTATACTTATATATCTTACCTTATATATAATATAAAATCCTTTAAGTCAACCGTCCCCATTTGACTCTCTCTGATGCGGACATCCAACCGTCCATGGCTATCCGAGGAGCTGAAGATCAACGGCTGTCATCGTCCCACGTTATCTTATATTTTATTTGTAATTTTTAAATTTTTATTATAAATTTTTCGTTTTTACCCTCACTTAAGAGGGTCGTCCTATGTAAGCCTTAGGGGCATATGTGACTTGTTTTAGTTTCTTAAGCCTATATATAGAGGCCCTTTCTTGTGTAATTGGATGATGAATTGTTAATGAAATTTTATTCTACTTGTTTCATCTCTTAGTGAGTTCATGAGAGGAAAATGATCTCTTTGTGAGTTCCGAGATTCCCAAGATCTCTTTGTGAGTTCTTGTGGAAGTGGAATGATCTCTTTGTGAGTTCCGAGATTCCTAAGATCTCTTTGTGAGTTCTTGAGGAAGAGAGCGTCGTAGATCTCTTAGTGAGTTCTAGTGGAGAAAGATTTGTGGTTTGCAAGCTTGAATTTCTTTCCCTCTCTTCCCTAGATCGTGACCTTCTCCCCCTTGAACTTCCCCTCACAATACTCTTCCCCCCAAACATCCATCCCGCAGCCCCTCTCATCTGGCCGCCAGCTGCCCTGGCTGCATCCCACCGCCGGCCAAGAGGCCCGGCCGCCCATCCTTAGCAACCATCCAGGCTTGCCGCCGGCCCCCTCCCATGGTGCAAGGATTCAAATTTCAAATTCTCCTTGAGTCCTTTACTACTTTCCTAAATTAATTCCTTAATTTGAGGCCCTCATATTAATTAGATTTCAATTTGAGTTTGAAATTCAAATTAATTCTAATTAATAGTCCTCTTATTAGGAAACTTTCCTTTTATAAAAATCTGAAATATATTTCAGATTTTCTTCAATTTCTTGTTTAGCCATGTGGGCCCCACCGGTTTAATGTTATTTGTCTTCTCCCTCTATGCTTGGCCGGCCCCTCTCCTTGGCTTTTCTTCTCTCTCCAATTATATTAATTGCCTCCCATTAACTCCCCTAAGCCCTCATTAACCGCCGGCCCCTCCTTTGGAAATTAACTTGATTTTCAAATTAATTCCCCCCTCCTCTCCATTAGAATTCAATTTCAAAAAAATCTGAAATATTTTTGGGCATAATCTCTCTCATATCTCATTAATAGCCCCCTCATTAAGCCTCCCTAATTACCTCCCACAATTCCCTCTCATCCAATTTAATTCTCCCCATTAAATTTGAATTTAAATTCAAATTCATCCCGCCAATTCCACTTAATCTGAAATTTAATTTCAGATTTTCATTCTCTCCCCAAATTGATTTGGGCTTTAATTAATCTTGCCACCTAGGCAAGTAAATGGCATGTATGTTTCACATCACTCTCGATTTAGGTCGAGTATCTCATCTCGATGCATTTATATATCTTGAATTAGAAGTAATAAAAATAATAATATAATGAGATTTTTTATATATGTTTCATTTTAAAAAATTTATGATATTTATAATATGTTAATTAGAGTTTGTCATAATACTAATGAGAATGAGTTTTGAAACATGTATGTAAGCTACAACAACAACAAGCTTTTATACCATTATGTGGGGTCAACTACATAAATCTTTTTTCTCCATTGTATCTTGTTAAGAGTAAAATTCTCATCTATATCTAATAAAGAAAGGTCATTTCTAATATTTACTAACCAAGCCTTTTTAGGTCTACCTCAACATTTATAAACACAAGTCAAATCTAATACATCTAGTTTCCTAACGAGGTCATCGGAAGGCCGCATTTTTATGTGACCAAACCATCTAAGGCGACTCTCTCTAATCTTATCTTCCACAGGAGCTACTACAACAATATCACATATATGCTCATTTTGTATCTTGTCTCTATGAGTAAAGCCACTCATAAACCTGAGCATCCTCATCTCTGCAACACTTTAACTTAATATTATGCTTATCTTTTAACGACTAACATTCCACACCATAAAGCATTGCAGGTCTCACTGCCATCTTCTAGAATTTTCCTTTAAGTTTGAGAGGGATTTTTCTATCAAACAACAAGTCTGATGCATTCCTTCACTTCAACCATCCAACTTGAAATCTACTAATGATCTCCCCATCTATTTCACCATCACTCTGAACAATAGACCCAACATATCTAAAACATGTACTCTTATTAATGATTTGATCACCCAAAGTCATAATACCGCCACTAAATCTATTATTACTAAAATTACAATCCATATATTCAAGTTTAGATCCACTCAAACGAGCCTTTTGACTTTAAGGTTGACCTTCATAATTCAAGTTTATTGTCAACTCCCTCTCTAGTCTTATAAATAAGAAGAATATCATTAGCAAACAAATCATACATCAGGGTACAACCTCTTGCAAATGTCTAGTGAGAACATCCATGACTAAAACAAAAAGATATGGGATTAAGGATGATCCTTAATGGAATCCAACTAAAATAAGAAAACACTTGGTCAAATCACATATCCTTAATAACTTGAATATAAGCATTATTAACCTCTTTCTCAGGTAGAACTCTCCATAACACTTCTCTTGAAACTTTATCATATGCTTTCTCTAAATA
The DNA here is from genome assembly GCA_016618105.1 of Dendrobium huoshanense. Taxonomy (NCBI): domain Eukaryota; kingdom Viridiplantae; phylum Streptophyta; class Magnoliopsida; order Asparagales; family Orchidaceae; genus Dendrobium; species Dendrobium huoshanense. The sequence goes on from CM028358.1 coordinate 21,521,447, forward strand.
AATACAAATCATATGTAGATCCTCCTCATTCTCTCTATATTTCTCCCTCAAACTTCTCAATAAATGTATAGCTTCCCCGGACCTACCTGGCATGAATCCAAATTGATTTTGAGAAATGTTAGTGTCACGCCACAACCTATACTCCATAACTCTCTCTTATAGTTTTAAAGTATGACACATTAACTTAATTCCTCCATAATTTGCACAATCTTGTGCATCAACTTTATTCTTAAAAATAGGAATCAACACACTCAATCTTCACTCATCTGGCATCTTTTTAGTTTTCAAAATAATATTAAAAATTTTAGTAAACCAATAAATTCCTTCATCTCCAAAAAATTTCTAAGCATTTCCACACCTCGTGCATACACACCTCTATTGTAAGCTAATCCTACAAAAATATTGCTTGAAAATTTTGATTATGCCGATGAGACTAAATAAAAGGATGATAAAATTATTACAAATAATGATAGTTTTTAAAGATGTTAAAAGTTAGGATAAACCAATGTGGATCCTGACCCTCAAGGTGTATTTAAATTTCAAGTGCGCACATATCTTGAATCTAGATTCTAACTTTCATTTTACATTAACAAATAAAATTGGGATATGTTTTCTATTTCTTATTATGTGATTTTTAGTTTGTCTTTATGACGATGAACTAAGTAAATATGCTGATAGTCTGTGCCATGTTTATTAATTATTCTTAATCTTATGTTTTTTTTATTTTTTTTGAGCCTTACGCCACACCTCACTAAGGAAAAAATGCATAAATTCTTGATTTCACCTTTATAAACCTTAAATAAAATATCATATAACATTGCACTTGCATACTACTGCTGAATAAGTCAAAATTAATTTCAATGAGTATCTTGTATAAAATGATCGGCTTATAGCATGTCACTAATAGTCTTATTGGTAAATATAAGGAACTCACCTGTAGAAAATGAACCTAGAGAAAGCAATAATAAGCACAAAACTAAAAATGGCCATCTAAAAAAAAATTGCTTGCACAAATAGCTACAAATGGGGAATCCATTAGAATACCAACGGCTGCCACAAAATCTTTCACGTGATACTAGAAAATCTCTAGCAAACTATTTAAGGATTTAAACCATCCAAAACAATACATCGAGCCTACCCAAGTCGAAAGTCCTACCTTGACTAATTAATGTGATGCACATCGCAAGATTCCTGATCAAATCCATTCTCAACAAGGACAACCAATATAGGTGTCATGATTGTCCCAATGACGATCTATTGATCCTACCAAAATGATCAGGGAAAATGTTTTTTCAACATTTGGCACTCTACATGGACCCGATGCTAACATTGATTAGGAATGTGGAATCAACAAATCCTTTGCTTGGCATATTATTAGTAGCATGCAATGGATATTGCATATATCCTCATCACTCTAGGCTTTATAACATGAATATTATACACCATGGGCGGAAAACATCAATTTAAGTTCAATGGTGATATAGACAAAGGGGGGGTCAACACTTGTCCAAAATAAATCATATTTTGGCTTCCCTTGAGTATAGTAGTTCATCATATTTGAGCTAAACTTTTAGTTTATTTATGAGCTGGACTTTAGTTCATTTATTGAACTAAGGGTTAGCTCATTATGAGCTAATATTTTAGTTCATTTATTATCTTTTAATTAATGTAATTTTATGCTTTTTATGTTTGTTTTAATGTTTGTCTCTTGGAATTCCAAACCGGCCTTTGGAATTCCAAGAATTTGCTTTTCCCATGAGGTGACTCCTTGGTTTCCTCATGGCATTTAGTATTTTGTTTTTGCCTCTTGGGATCTCACGGCTGGGCTACTTCTTCCGTGACCGTTCCTCGTTTCCCGTGGCCGTGGCTCTCGGTCCGTGCGGTTCCCCTCATCTCCCGTGGTTGTCTCCTTGGTTCCTGGTTTGGGTGTTTAATCGTGAGCTTGGGGGGGAGATTTCTATGTTTTAATGCTTAGTTTATTGTGTCAAAATTAATGTAATGTGTCTCTTTGTATTCCCTTTCATACCTATAAATATGGGGGATTGTTTATGTTTGAAGTTAGTGAATGAAATTTGATTTTTGGAAAAAAATCTGTTAACCTGCGGGTTGCTTGGAAATCCTGCGGGCTCTTTCCACCCTTCTTTCTCATCCCCTCCGGAAATCCTGCGGGCTCTTTCCAACCTTTCTTCTCGGGCTTCTAATCTCTTTCGTCTCTCCGCAAGTGCCACTCCACCTGTATCCCTTTTCTCTAAGTGCAGCAACTTTAGGGTGTCGTCATTTTATTTGCAAGAGTCGTTTGTATTGGAGTAAGTTTTCTTTTGTTTAGTTTAAATTGAAATGTAAGAGTTTGTTCGTCTCTTTTCTCGTCTTTAGTCGTTTCGTCGGTAGAAGTCCGCCTTCTGTTTTTGTTAAGCAAAAAATATAGGCTCCCTATATTTTTTGCTTACATCAAATGGCATATATACTTATTCATTTCATGCTATGAGCATCAAGTCCTCATCTAAGCAATCACACAATCCTAAATCAGATACAAAGAATACACCAAGTCAAGCACTTCATTATAGACTACATATTTTTCCTACCATTCAACCAACTACTAAGAGATGATATGTAGCTTTGAGTAGAACCGAATATACTAAGGTTACAATTTTTGTTACTTCTTGATGCTATCAAGAATTTCTGTACTTTTATTTTATTTAAACAATAGTATATTTTGTTTTCTAATTTCTTTTATTTTCTTTTAGCTATCCAATGATGGGAAAGCATCTAATGATCATGGTAGGTTGTGCATAGGACTTGGTAGACCTTTAATTTGCTGGCTTGATTGGTCCTTGGTTGCTGATCGTTCACGGGTTGGCTGTTTTGGAGCACATGGTATTGAGCTTGTTCTTTTAGTTGCTTGAAGCTGGAGTTTAGTAGCTCTTTAATTCTTAAAAGGTACCTCATTAAGAAGAATTACTTTTGGAGTGGCCTTGTCCCTTCCCCTTCCCCCTTCTTCTTGTCTCTTGAAAAATCATGGCTTGTATTTAATGGGAGGCTGAATTCGATGCATTAGAACTTATGATGGGGTTACTGATTTTTGTGCTTTATCTCTTGGAAGTCCAGCCGGCCTCTGTTTTTCCGTGCTTGGCTGTTTTTCCCGTGGCTGTGTTGCTTTGATTTCTAGCGGCCTGCTTGCTTTCGAGATGTTGGCTCCTTGGTTCCGTGAACTACCTTTGATTCTCGTAACTGTTCCTTCAGGATTTATGCTGGCCTGTTTTCCGAAGTGGCATTTGGAAATCCTATGAAAAATGATGCTTGGGATGTTGTGAACATTAACTAAGGTGGCTTTTGGCATTCCTTTACTATGTCTATAAATAAAAGAAGATGTTGAGAACGAAGGCAGTTGATATTGGTGAGCATATTTGCTATTAACCTGCGGGTTTATTTGGAAATCCCGCGGGCTCTTTCCACCCTTCTTTTCTCATCCCCTCCGGAAATCCTGCGGGCTCTTTCCACCCTTTCTTCTCAGGCTTCTAACCTCTTTGTCTCTCCGCAAGTGTCATTCCATCTGTATCCTTCTTCTCAACAGTGAAGCAACTTTAGGGTGTCGTGTCTTGGTTGATTTGAAAGCATTTGGACAATCTTGCAGTGGTGGACCATCGGTTTGCTAGTCTTATGCACTTTTCTTATTTAACCTACAATTCGATGCATGTGAGGAACCCGCTCTGACGGTTGTCTGAGGATAGCGTCTTTTTTATTTTTTTTTATTTCTCCTAATATTTCTTGTTGTGTTTGTCAAGTCTTAGTTGTCTGTTTTTATTTTAATAAAGTTTGTTTTAAGTTCTATCCATTGCGTCAATTTCTTCTTGTGTGTCTACATCACTTCTACGTCAGTCAAACCATCTACATATTTAGCATAGGCTTATATATATATATATAGCATAGGCTTCCAAAAATTTGAACATACAATATTCATTTCTAGGTTGCTATTTTGTGGTCAAAATGTCTTCCAAAGGGCTAATGTTGAGTCTCCCAAATTATTTTTACTAGTCACACAAGATTTACCTCCAATTTATGATGACCATATATTTTGTGGTTACAGACCTATAAAAATTTCATGACATTATTTCTCATAAGTTGGTCGGTATACTTCCTCCAATCAGGGATATTCAACATGCCATGAAGTTCATGCCAGGTTCACAGTTACCAAATTTACTATAAAATGCACCTCACGGAGCATTTCGACCACACGTCAGATAAATGGAAAAATGTAGAAAACATTTTTTTGTAAGAAAATAGAGCCCACGAGATGTCATTGAATTGTTAACAATAACATCAAAACATGATGTTTCTCTACAACAAAATTGAATGACAAGCATAACATTATGTATGGGTTGTTATACTTCTTAAATTTTAATTTACATGGCAGGGTACCATCATATCCGAATTCTAATGCACCATGTACCTTCATGACATTTGCGAATCAGCAACTTGCCAATTCATTGGCAAATCCATGGTGATATACTTTGATGATATATTGATTTAAAACTTTACTGACATTAAGAATCATAATCATTGGAAATATTTTGTCTAATTTAAAAGAAAAGAAGTTCTATATCAATTGCCGAAAGTGCACATCTATGAAGTCAAAGGCACATTTCTTAGCTTTATGGTGTCTTCTAAGGTTCTTGAACAAGATCCCTTAAAAATTTAAGACAAACCTTGACTGGTTGGCCACCACTTTAATCTCTAGTGTTAGAAATTTACATAGGTTAATTGCATTTTAAAGATGGTTCATTAAGAGCCTTAATTCCAACACTACTTCATTGATGGGTATTTTAAAAGGTATAAGATTATAAGCACTATTTACTACCAAAGCTTTTGAACAAATAAAGATACGGATGATTACATCACTTTACTATGACAAACTAAATTTGAAAAACATTTTTAGGTATCATTTGATGAATATGGTGTTGGCCACCTAATTGCAGACTTTAGCTAGAGCTAAATGAGGTTGAAAAGAAATACTTTACTTATGATAAAAAAATTTGCACACGCATTTAACCATTAAGATATTAGTGATATTATTTGCTACCAAAGAAATTTACTATCATTTATGAATATCATGTCTTAAAATATAAAAATACCTAAAAGACATTGAGTAGTACATATATCAGGTGAATTGAGTAATTTTAGGATTACACCTTTGTACTAAAACATAAATCTGATAATCAAAATGAACCCATGGAAAATAGATTTGACATTGTGTAATCGAGCATTAATGATTCTTTTTAATGAGACAAGGCTTAAACCTCAAAATAACACCATTATCTTAATAAAAAACAATAAATAATAAGTACCAACTAACATCAAAGTAAGAGGTTAGAGTAAAATTATAAAAGTAATAAAAGGCTATGGACACTAAATAATAAGCATGAAGTCTAAGATAAACAAGTAAATATAAACAAAAAGTTTAAAATTAAAGTCTCTTACGCTCCCAATTCAACTTAAACAAGTATAAGATCAAAAAGTATGAAATCAAAAGGAAACACCACCCTCATCATTTAGAGGGCCATCATTAAAATCATCATCATAATTAATTATTTTTTCTCCCTTATCCTTAGTTCTATCAACATTATCTCAATATTCCTCATCATCTTCAATCTCAACCATCTTCCCTTTCCCTAATCAATAAAAATAAATAGTTATATTTATTAAATTTAAAAAAATGAAAATATTGAAGATAATAATTTCTATTACATAAAGTTTTAAACTAGGGTTGTAACTTTTTATTAACTCCACTAATCATGTTACTTACTCTATCAAAGAGGTTAGCATTGAGATCTCCTTATAATTATGCGGAGTAGCTTCATTTTTGCCATCCACAAATCAATCATCATCCAATGTGTAATGTTGAAAAGTTAATATTGAGATTTGTTCTTAAAAATTATACCAACTTTTCCACATCCCGAAAACTAAAATTATTTTTAGAAAAATTTTCAATTTTATTATGATCATTTTGATAAATAGATGCATGAATAAAATATTACTAAATAAAATGTTATAAATTAATTACCCTAAGTAATTAGCAATGCTTTTACTGAATATCGAAACTAATGTAATGTACCGAGGTTCCTAATTCCATTAGACACAGCATGGAACGACTGGATATAAAACAGATGGCTGAGATGAAATTAGGATTCAAAAGTATATTAAACTGACTTATATAAACATAAAAAACCAAAGCACTAATACTTGGCATTTATTTCTCAATTTCCTTTCCCGTGATTTACCTGGAGGCGGAAACAGAGAAAGGAGGGTAGAGCAAGCTGTGACAAAAAGAAGAAAACAAGAAGAGAAGGAGAGAGGTTCTATGCTGAAAGACTACTTATGCATCATATGTATTAATGACACAATTTAAGGAAATAGCTTATATGGGTTGCCAAAAACAGCATAGTTTCTAATAAATGTATAAGATTTGTTTCTTATTTCAAATAAATTTAAATTTTTGTTTCTTATTTCTAAAAGAACTTGAAGAAAAAAGTTATATAATAAGTTTAAGTTTTCATCAATATTTGACCATTAAATTAATGGTCTGCTAAGGTAACAAATAGGAATCTAGAAAATCTATTAATCCGTTTGGCTGGAAAAGTCTAAATGAGATATGCATCTTCCTATGTTGAATTTTCAGATAATAGCCCTAAATACAAATCTACAAACAAGGCACCATTTGAGATTATTTAGAGATTTAGCTCTAAAAAGCTTATAAATCTTGTATCTTTACCAACTGCAAGCAAATTCTAATCATCTACTTGATTAACATGATGAGATTAGAAAGAAGATTAAATTGCATAATGACAATCATGTGGAAGTTAAGAATATTAAAAGAACTGCTCAAGAGTATAGCGAAGACTTACATAATCATGTTTTGTTAAAATTTCAAATGCTTTGAAGCATATCAAGTATGCATATAAGAGTTTGTGGTTGATGTGAAACAATCCATGCAAAAATGATTTGCTTAATGACGTTTGCACGCTTAGATTTAGAGGCCATAATAAGTAAGATCATATGCGGAATTGAACGATAAGATAAATATTAAGTGGTACTAAGCTTAGGTTAATTCACATGCATATAAGTTAAGTTCAAAAGATAGCCATCATAATCCAACATTGCATACATGGATTGTTCCAACAATAAATTCCAATACTAACAATAAGGTTAGGATATGAAAGATCCCTCACATAACTCTTCTAATTACTAGGCTTTAGCGGTGAAGAGCTTGACATGAGCTTTGTGACTCCAAATATAACCACACTTGAAGGGTGAATTAGGAAGATATAAACGTAGGAAGAAAAGTTTACCAAGGGGAGACAAATGTGGAGCTCCGACGTGGTCGTTTGAGTGTTTGGGGAGGGATGGACTGCACCACGAATTTTCTAGCCGTTTGGGACAGCACTTTGACAACCCTTGCGTAGTAGACGGCACTCATGACTTCACCAATCAGCTGGACCAAAAAACAGGGTTGCAAAACTCTCTGGGACGATGCGTGGAATGCTGGTCAGCAGACAAGAGCAAAACCTGGCAGCACTATGGCTGGTTGGAGCTTCCCGGACAGCAGTTTCTACTTGGAAAATTGCTTGACAGCAATTTACTGCAGGTTTTTGGAGTTAGGTTTTGATTTTTGAATCCCCAACTCATGTGATCAATGCCATAAAGTGGCATTTAATAGAATTAATCCCAAGCAAGGCCGGCGGCTTAGAGAGGCGAGAGGAGGGAATTAATTCACAATACTGAAATAAATTTCAGAATTTGAAATTTTAGGAGAGAAAATTTATTTGAAATTAATTTCAATTTCAAATAGGATGGGGCATTAAAGGAGCAATCAATGGGGGGAAATCCCTCATGGGGGCCGGCAGCATGGTGAGAGGGGAGAGGGAGATTAGGGAGGGATTAAGAGCTTTCCAATTGAGTCGATGCCACCTAGGATGAAAAATTAATAATTCCACATGTCATGAAATTTGGATTGGATCAATTCAAAAACTTTCCTTTTTAGCAATTTTGCAAATATGGAAAGTTTGAATTTCAAATTTCAAATTCAAAATCGGTAACTCCTTTATTTATTGCTAGGCCACGATCAAGGAGCCATTATGATGATTGACATCTTCATCATGACTTGGAGCAAGGTGGTGGCCGGCAGCCAAAGGAGGAAGAGATGCTTGCCATCCGGTTTGGGAATTTCTTAATGGAGCTTGGGTTGTGGTGGAGGAAGTGATGTGAAACGATCATGCGATGGAGGAGTTACTTTAAGAAATTAACGAGAACAATTTAAACAAATAATCCCAAAGTAAAATTATCATTTATAGCAAAAGATTGATCATTGGAATTCGTGGTTTTTAACTTGGTTAGGCAAAGTAGAGCAAGATCAATCAACCAAACAATTCAAGAAACACAAAGAATAATTGTAAAGCTACGACGATAAACAAGATTCCACAATTTAATAACGAGAATTTTCACCTTTGGAGCCCATACACTCAACTGATCTAGGCTTTAGCGGAAGGAGAATCTCTACATTAGAACCGAGGTCATTCCGGGGAAGGAGGAGCATAAGATCGTCGTTCTTGGATAGGTGGCCGGAGTGGTGGAGTATGAAGAGGGCTGCAGGAATTTTCTGCAGGAAGCTGTTTTGGGGGTTTAATTGGAGGGATTTAATTTGAAAATCAAATTAAATCCATGAGGAGGAGGGGGCGGTTAATGGAGAGGATTTAGGGGCTGAATTTGTGGAGTTAATGGGGTGATTAGGAGAGAGAATGGGCCCAATGAAGGGGCCGGCCAAAGGAGAAAATAGAGAGGGAGCTACTTGGGCGAGTGGGGACCACGATAATAATTTCAGAATTTAATCCAAATCTGAAATTAAAATTTCAGCCTTGATAGTATTAAGAGGTTTCCTAATTAAAGCAATCAATTAGATTGGATTTGAATTTTGAATTCAAACTCAATTCTAATTTTAATTGGATTGCCATAATCAAGGGAGCCATTTTAGGAAACACTTAATAGCCAATTAACTCCAAATTTTCAGAAAATTTGAATTGATAGGAGGGGGAAAAGGCAAGGGGCGGCGGCAAGCTGGAGGGGGACCGGCGGCTGGGTGAACCGGCGGCTGCAGGAAGGGATTTGGGCCGGCAAGAGGGAGGGGTGGCTGAGCTGTTGCCGGCGGGAGGCTTTGCAGGGGGGGACGGCTTGGGTTGTAAAGCCGGCGGCCTGGTTAGTTCTCCAGAGGCCCGGCGGCACTAGGGGATAGGAAGAAAAACTGGAGAAAATATGAGAATTTCTCTAGCTTTGACTTCCCTTACCTTGGATTCCTTCAAACTCTTCTTCCACAATAATAACCCGGGGTTAAACCTAGAACTCACAAAGAGATCTAGTCTCCTCCGGCGAACTCACTAAGAGATCTCCGGCGAACTCACTAAGAGATCTTGGAGGGGGAACTCACAAAGAGAACACAAAATATTTTCATTTCA